>OMKL01141125.1:11060-29420 GCA_900302295.1 Parasudis fraserbrunneri | reverse complement strand
CCGATCATCTGATACAGGTCTATTAGAAATCAACAGAAGCAGTCAAAAAAAGATTGGTGATGCAGCCTTTGTTAATTATTCCCCTAAACTGTGTAACACACTACCCACAAATATCAGAGAAGCAAACACTTTAGATATATTTAAAAGGCAGCTTAAAACATATCTTTTCACCAAAGCATTTGACTGACCCGTCCTCCTAAATACCAGTTCCGGTATCATTGCACTCTGATTTGCACTTTTAAATCGTACTCTGCACTAAACACACTACTGTCTAATTTTAAATTTTAAATAATTTAATTCTTTTATCTGCCACTATTTATATTTTGTTTGAAACGTGATTATGGTAACTCAAGTAACCTATTAGAACACTAGGATCTGATATGATGTTGATTATTGTTTTATACCTTTCCTAACTGCATTTGCTGCCTGCCTTACACTGTTTTTCATATTATTGATGTAAAGCACTTTGAGCTACAAACCTTGTATGAAATGTGCTATACAAATAAAGTTTTATTATTATTATTATTATTTTGAATAACAATAATCTTGTAAGTGACTTTTTTGTCACTGCTACTCCTCCTACAGCTTTGAGGCTACCAGCTTCAAAGTTGCTTGACCTTTACTGACCATGAGGGAAAACTATCCCCAAAAATAATATGGAAGAAATTTGGATATCATCATGGAGTTCTATGTCATTTTGTTTCTTTCATTTTTTGTAAGTGATGGTTGTTAAAGTAATACACACTGTATTTATTGGTAATGAATGAGGCATCTGTGCTCTGGTGCCTACTGTCTTGCCTGTCTACTGTCTAGACTGGTGCCTACTGTCTCAATATACAGTATCTTCACAGCCATGTGTGTCCAGATACATTGACACTGTTCATTTTAATATGAGTAACACACACACACATTTGCATGTTATGTTATGTATATGCTGTCAATCTTTCCCATAGAATGTACTCTATCTCCATGACAAGTCATAATTGCATTCTATTATACATCATTACTAGATAATATTGCTGCTATATCCAGCTCTTTTTCTCATCAGTCTTGCTGCTAGTGGGGATGATGACCTTCTAGGGGGTCAAGCAATTAACCGTAACCACAATGGAGTCAACAGTATCATTCCACCAAAGTGCAGCACCAGTTACCATAGAAACTTCAGATGGATTCAATGACCAATGTCTTATGTGGGTGGTTTCTTGTGAATGTACCAGACTATATTTATGTGTACTGGAAGCAGTGCACAAGTTATGGCATTATTAAGTTGTACATTTTGACCTCTTATTATAATGCCACCACCTGGCTGATTGGTGTGATATTTGTTGTGATGCCTACCTTGGCATACCAATGTCACTGTGGCAAATTTCACGTCTCTGTCACATACCATGTCATGGCAAACAGACCGACCATCTGACCAACAGAATGATTTATGCTGGTCGCAGCTAATAAAATGAGAAACCAACTTTTGAAACCACATGTCAGTTATTACATAAAAAACACATCAAGGTCAGGAATTCTGATTAAAAACTGTGACTTCACAACTAAACTATGTTTAACAACTTTGTAGCTATGAAGTGTTTTGAGAGGCTAGTCAAGGACTATATCTGCTCCTCACTTTCCAGCATTCTAGACCCACTACTATTTGCCTACCGCCCAATAGGTACATGGATGATGCCATAGCCTATGTTCTACACACCACCCTATCCCATCTGAACAGGCAGGGGAGTTTTGTGAGAATGCTGTTCATTGACTACAGCTCAGCGTTCAATACCATAGCCCCCAAGGTTGCGTTCTGAGCCCCCCTCCTGGACTCCCTGTTCACACATGACTGTGTGGCCAAGCATGGCACCAAGTTCCATCATCAAATTTACAGATGACACAGCTCTGGTGGGCCTGACCTCAGCCAACGATAAGAAGGCCTACCTGAAGGAGGTGGAGAACCTGGCACTGTGGTGTCAGGAAAACAACCTTTCCCTGAACGTCAGCAAAAGACAAAGGAGCTGATTGTGGACTTTCTGAGGAACCAGGCAAGGAACTACAACCCCCTTCAGGATTGACAGGGCCCTGAGGACTTGACATGGACTACACACATTGACAGCTTGGTGAAGAAAACGCAGCAGTGCCTTTATCACCTCAGACATCTGGGGAAGTTCAGGATGGCCCCCCAGATACTAAAGAACTTTTACACATACACCATAGAGAGCAACCTGTCAGGGAGTATCACTGCCTGCTACAGGAAGAGCACCACACAGAACCGCAAGGTCCTGACAGTGGTATGATGAACTATCTCTTTAAGGCCAACACTGGGAGGTTAAAGAGAAGCTATTACCCAATTCTCTACTCATTTGCACATCTGAGCATTTGCACTACACTACTTTCCATATTTCTGTTTTCCTGTATTTGTGTATGTGGTGTGGGGATGGCTAGTTTAAGCAGCCACACCTGCCCTGGGTCAAGTCGATTAGACCTGGGAGCAGGGCTGGCTGTGCACCTGTTGCACATTGAGGTAATCAGTGTGCACAGGTTAAATCTGCCATCCCCACACACATAGGATATTTTGCACCATCTTCCCTGTGTCTCTGTGCTGGAGGGCCCCTTTGAAAGCCATTTAGATGGCCTGTGGCAGAGTCGACTGCCACAGTATACATATTTACTTTAACAGCCAACTACATCCCTGATCTTGTTTTTAGATTTTAATTTCTTTAACTGTTTATACTAGGGAGTTTTATTGTTTACTGAGTTGTATTGAGTTTATTAAGGGAGCTCTTTTTTTTATGCACACAGTCTAGGAGAGAGGGGAAGTGGGGGGCTGTATACATGTATAGGCCTAATGTATATGTGACAAATACACTTTGACTTAGTAAACCAAGGGGTTCTCAAAGGGTTCTTTGGTTAAAGCAGTGGTTCTATAGCACCATAATGACTAATGCTCTGAGTTGTTCTTTCCAGGTGAGTAAAGGGCTCTTCACGAAAAAAAAGAGGTGCCATGGCAACTGAAATCACTAATGAGTCCTCCTCACTTCAGCTGTCCTCAGAAGGCAAACATATCGGCCAGGCCTATGTCCAATCGTGTGTCACTATGGGAAATATTTCTGTTCCATTCATAGAAATAGAAAAACATATTCATTATTCAATATCTATGGTTTCATTTATGCTTTTACAAAAAGACAAGGGGCATTATTGTTTGCCCTATTCATCAGCTGTTATATAGATAGTTTCTTCTCCACTGAGCACAAAGTGGTATTTATTTGGATGGTAGAGAGTCTATTGATGCAATCTATACATGATCTAAATGCATCATTGTAATGTCAAAAGTAGGTCTGGTTGTACTTTTCTCCTCATCAGAAAACGTTTCTGTAAACAACAAACTTAGTTTTAGTAGCCACGGTTACACATGAAAACTTCTAACCTGCTTCAACCTTGATCAATCAATTGAAGTCCAACCAAAATGAGATTCAGATTACCATTATTTTTCTCATGTCTTACCAACACATCCATTTTATATCAGTGTTTTTTGTGTGTGGTTAATTTATGTGTGTCTTACACTTAGAGCCCCTTAGTTTCAAACAGAGTTTTCACTTCAGACATGACTATTCATGTCAGGACAGAATGCATTCTGCCATTCTGTTTCACCATTGACAGTTGATTGGTTGAATTCAAATACTGTTATATGAGGTTACATGAAAGAAAAAAATAATTAAATGGGGAAATAATTCCAGATATTTTTTTGTTTTTTGTTCACAGCCTATTCATGTTGTTCTGAGTAATCCATTAAATGAAAGGTAATCTGACTAACTTCATATATTGTTCAGGGTTGTTGGGAAATCATGCAGTTTGTTACCTGAGCTTGAAAAACCTGAAAAACCCATAGAACCAACAAGAGTGTAAGCTCTCAGATTTGAACATGTTTTGTATGGGCACTTAAAACATTTCATTTACTTGTTGTGTTATTTAACAGAGCTTGTATGCCTATTTTCTGTCACCAAATATATATATATATATATTTAAAATCTACTCATCATACTTTTGTGACAATATTATTTTTTATACTATCACCAATAGATTTTTTTTTTTTTTTTTGCATGTATACAGGGCTTAATGGAAGTGATTGTGTTGTAGTCATTACCAGTCTAGCTGTTATAATTAAGACCAGAGGGACAGCTCTTATAATTGGCTGCTGCTGGGACCTGTGTAATTATGACAAGGCAGTTGTGTGTTCTATTGTGAGACAGGCAGGCCAGTGGGAGCTTCCCTCTCTTCTAATCTCCTCTCTGCTATCTCTCTCTCTCTCTCTCTCTCTCTCTCTCTGTGTGTGTAAGAGTGGGGGTGGATTAGTGTTGGTGGTGATGATGATGATGATGATGACGATGATATGTGTGGGTGGGGAGGGGGTTCAGGTGAGGAGAGGGACTGTCCTGCTTCTCCTACAGCTTTCCATTCACAGGAGCCGACACTGTTGCAATGCAGAGTGTCATAACCACAGGGTGGCAGTGTTAGATAAACTGAAAAGACAGTATTTAGCTCTGAGATAATGCCAAACAAACAGTAGGAACATTTTTGCCGCTGTCCTGCTGCTGTTTTGCCACTGTCCTGCTGCTACAGGACAGTCGCCTCAGTCCTTTTAAGTGTCCTGCAACCGTCCCCCTAGTGGCACAGGACAGTAATTACACAGGACACGACACAAAACGATTTAACCCTCTCTCAACAAACAAAACACAACAGAAAAATTTAATGTGAAATGTTTATCAAACGCTACACAAGACAGGACTTTAATGGAGGTATGTGACTTCAAAGAGACTCTGAAATGTAATCAATCAATGACCCCTTACCTCTCCGCGCTGACTCCTGTGAACTCACAGGTAAGTAATCCCTGTGTCCCCCTAAACTGCAGGAAAAGCAGAGCTGACAGCAGCAGAGGCTTTGTATGAGCCCCACCTGTTCAGGCTGGAGCTGTGCCCACAACCCCCTGTCACGCACATGAGCTGGAACACGCTTTAGTGTGGTGAGCGGGGGGGGGCTAAGCTCCACACAGGATGCTGCCCCCCCCCATTGATCTTTTCTTAGACTCTCCTGTGTTATCTAAACACACACCTGGGGAGCATTTTCTGAAGGCAAACTCTGCAAAGAAGTACTGTGTAATTCCAGGGTGTATTTTGATTTCGCTGATGCTGAGATAGTGAGTTATCCTCTAAGTATAGCCTGCCCTCACTCAGTTCACAGGATAACATCAAGTGTCAAGTGTGCAGTCAGTATAGCGCCTATTCAAACTTTAAGATACAATGTACTTTATTTCCGGGGAGTTGAAGGCAAAGGATCTGAAAAATGTTCCGCAAAAAGATCACATTTTCTTTTAAAAGGTACTTCTTCCAGAGAAATCTAGGGGTAGCAACAAATCACCAGCTGAATATTTCACTTGTAAGTCATAGTAGGAGAGCCATTGTCAGAAACAGCATGTATTCAAGGTGAAAGAAAAAACAACAACAACATGAAGTGGCGTCACTGTTGAAGGCTTCATACAGAATAAAGGTGTTAAAAGCCATGCGCCTCCTCCTCTCACAATGAGCACCACTCAAACCTGCTGGGCCTTTCTCGCCTCTGGTTGAATCGCTGATTTTCTGATTTAATTACAGTCAGCATTAAGCGACCTGCCGCTGCTCAAGGTTCCGGAGCCCTGTTGCGATTTCCTGCGGGTTGCCGTGGGGCTACAAGCAGGCGCAACACAGGGACATGTTCTGGGGGCTGTTGAGATAAGTATGTTGTGCTCAGGCCTTGCATTGCAGCGATGACAGGACTTGGAGTCATGCAGGAGAGAGCAAGGGGGGGGGGGCAGATAGGAACATGTGGTGTGCACAGTGTGAATGCTGTAACACACAGAGATAAGAAGGCAGGCAGACAGACAACACACACACGCACGTATGCACACACACACACACACACACACACACATACCCGTTTATGTGAAATATGGGGACATTACATAGACTTACATGCATTCTGTAACTAACTCTAACCCTAACCCTAACCTTAACCCTAACCCTAACCCTAACCCTAACCTTAACTAACCTTAACCATCACACTACAATAGCTTGTCAAACCAAATGTCCTCATTTGGTAGCATGTCCTGATTTTGTGAGTGTGTAGTCTTGAAAACGTCCTGATTTTTCACAAAAACAAGTACACACACACACACACACACACACGCACACACACACACAACTGTATTGACATATGTGTCACCTGGCCCTAGAGGAATTAAAGTATTGTGGAAGAAACACGGTCACTTGTTGGCTGACTCGAATGCCTCAAAGCTTCAAAGCTTCAATCGCTGCCATGGTAATCTATGCCAAAATCACTATTCTAATCCTTTTTTTTTTTTTACCACTCCAGAAATTAGCCTACATCAGTATAGAAATCATGTATATAGATAATAATCCAACATTAATTTTGAAAATCTTTTTTTCTCAGACAAGGACATTAGTCATGAGAACTTTCAGAAAACCTATCTACCACAGCTCTTATTTACCCACTGCATCGAAACTTTGTGTGCGGGAAGAATGAGCCTTCGATTATCCACTGATAATTACTGCTGAAGAAATGGTCATCGGAACAGCCCTACACGTGCACAGATCAAACTGGGTTCTTGAGTCCTTGTCCTTTGCCCTCCACATGAGCACACTCCTAGAATGTGCTGCGCTCTCATATTTTAGTGGATAACCTTGGTGGGGTCCGCCAAGTGGGATGTCCCATTGCAGGGTGGTACTGGCACTGCTTGTTGTCAAGCCAAGTCAAGTAAAATGTATTTGTATGACCCAAGTGGGATGTCCTGTGGTAGTGTCACTGCTTGTTGTCAGGTCAAGTCAAGTCAGGTCAAATTTATTTGTATAACCCAATATCACAAATAGGCCTACTTGTCTCAACAGGCCTCACACATCACAGTGGAACAACAGTCCCTGACCTTCACCCTCAGTGAAGATAAAGAAAAACTTCCACAAAATCTTAATAGGAAAAAAAAGGGAAGAAACCTCAGAGGGTTGTTACATAGTTTATATTGGTGTCAGTAGTAGGATGGACATGGAGGCCATCATAGAAGTGTGTCTGTACTGTGGGCTGAACCTCCTATTTGGTGAGGTTCGAAAACCACGGAGATGTTCATCTTCCTGTGGTAGCGGTGCACCTCGAGAACCCACAGGTTAGAACCCTTGCCCTGCTGATCGCTACAACATTTTGTATGAAAAATAGGTTCACCCTCATTTTCACATAAAACCAGAGGTGGAAAGTAACTAATAGCATTTACTCTAGTTACTGTTGAGTATTGTATGTATGTATTGTAAAAAGCCTGTACTTTTATTTCTAGGCATACTCGAGTAAATGTTTTAGTATTAGCTTCTACTTGAGTATTATTGGTGTCAAGAGTACATAGTACTTTTTTATGTTGATCAAGGCTGGAGGAACACTCTACCAATAAAATAAGGCCACCATAATCTCATTATATGCCATAATATCACACAAACTGTCTTGTACAAAGTCAACTGGTTTGAGAGTTATTGAGTTCAAGAGTTGGAACGTGTGATGTCATTATGATATCACATATTTCAGAGAAGTATTAAATACAGCTCAGTGAAATTATGAAAATGTTCATGTATATATATGTATCATGGCCTTTGTATATGGCTTTCCAGGAATTGTTAATCACTCACAAAGGTCTTGATATCTTTTAATTGTCGTCATTTTACTAAGCTATTTGCAGGGATATGTGACATCTATTCCAACTCTTTCACTCAGTGACTGTCAAATCAAATTAATTTGTGCAAAACAGTTTGTAGTTTTTGGATATGTGTGAAATTCTGGGCAGAATAAATAGGCTTTGTCCCTCCCATTTCTATCTCTTAACCCTCTGAAGTTATTTAACATGAAGTTATTTAACTGGCCCAGGTCATCCGTTCAGACCTTATGGTACCACTTGTCTTAGACCTGCCCAACAGCATCACTTGAGAGGGTTGCAGGCAACTGTATTCATCCATCCAGCTTTATTTCATGGTTTCATTCTTTTTTCTTTTCTTTTTTTTTTTTTTTAAAGGAGAGTGGGCACTGCCCTTGCTATGTATTTTTCTTTATTGAGACAGTAGCCTATGCACAAGGAAGGCTGAAAAGGAGAGTAGGGGAGACAGAGGAGGGACTCATGCGATATTTGAACATAGGCCAGCAGGGGTAGCGCACTGTACATGTGCTCCAGCCAGGGTCGGAGGTCTTACCATATAATTATTAAGACAGCGGTGTCTAGTAGCCTACTATCTCCAGGCGCACGATCATACTGCGGAGCTGACGTCACCGCACCTACGTAGGCTACATCAGACGGGGGACCGTCCGATGCGCAACGGCTGTACAGTGTACACTCCTCCTGAATCAAGCGGTACAGGTGCACCAGTCAGACCAGCATGATTGTCACATTACAGTCTATGCTTTCACATCAGAGTGGCCATAACTACTTTTAATCATCATAACTTTTGGGGATTATTCACTCAAGTCAAAGAGGACAGCAACTGTGCACCAACTCTCTCAAACAAGGGTGCGGCCTCCCGTTTGCCTCCCACAGGACGCACCAGTCCCTCCTCCTCCAGGTCAGGAGGACCTGGACCATCTGACTCCTCCATCCATCCACAGCGGCGAAGATGGCGGACCCGTCGGTGACTACTATCAAAGTGATGTGCCGTTTCAGGCCATTGAACAGTTCAGAAAAAGCTAGAGGAGACAAGGTCATCCCGAAGTTTCAAGGAGACGATTGTGTGACGGTTGGGGTATGTCCATTCATCCTTGAACATGGGATTGAAACGAGTTGAAACGAGCTTAACGTTAACTGCTACTTTCAGGTTCTAAAATGTTATGTATCTTGCAGTGTTCGGAGCATGATTAACATTAAATAACGTCAGCTCTAATATGAAATATGTTCTTAGCCTAAATGCAGTGGCTACAACACCTGATGCGTTAACTGGCTTTGTTTGTTTTTTGTTTTGGCTGACTATTGGACTGAAGCGAAGCTATTTCTAAACTTCAACAACGTTCATTTTGTCATTACATGAAAATATTTACGTTTTTTGCTCCCAGTCTGTGCAATGAAATTTTCTGGACCAATAAAAAGCAGAGAAGACAAAAAAAGTCTTCAAAGATGACAAATAAAAGTTGTGGTTTAACTTAGTTGATGGCAACACCTGTAGACAGAGTTACTGACATACAGTCTAGTTGTTTAATGTCCAATGGGTGGATGTATCAGGCCATGGCATGTCATGTCTAAACTAGCTTGTAAGTTTGGCATTTTGTTGAGTATGGCTTCTTCGTGTTCTTAAAGGGTGTTTCCTACCAATGGTGTTGTTGATCGTAGACCTTTCTCAGCACAACCCATGCTGTTCTTCATACTGTATACCCGCAGCTCTGGCTAAAAGCCACAAGACTAATGCAAAGTCAATGGAGCCACGCTCTAGTCTGCACAAACCCTGAAATAAACCCTGAAGCCTACTTTGGGTGCACTGTGGAATAGGTTTCAGCATTTATGTATTTATATCAGGGTCTGTACAGACTGGAGCATGGCCCCATTGACTTTGCATTCGTTTTGTGGCTAACTATGCAGAGCTGCAGGTATTCATTCAGAATGAAGAACAGCATGGATTGAGCTGAGAGAGGACTCTGCCGATTGACAAACCCGTTGGTAAGTATGAAATAGGGCTAGGAGTCCAAAATTCTGAAATGACCTTTTAATAAAGCCAAGACAAGTATGCATTGGCCACATCCTGGTCCTGTCAGCCTCTAGGCTATGTCATTGTAAAACTCCACTTGTCCAATTCTGTGAGATGACTCTTATGTAGCTGTATTGTCATCGATAGTCTCTTTCCAGAGGTAACAGTGATGGGGGTGGTGCTTGATGGTTCTAGAGAGGGTGGCAGGAGGGGTATCACATCGTTTGAGTAGGTGTCAGAGAAGGCAGGGAATGGTAGAGGTGAACATTATTTTATCCAGAGTTTTGTCTTTTAATAGAAACCCTTATGCTTGGCCTATTTTTCGACACCCAGACATCAGGGAATGAGACCCAAGAGGTGGAGAGTGTGGATTTGATTTTCCTTTTCCTACTGTGGCTCAGTTTGGGTCCATTAAAATAACAACATTGACATCACAAACACACAGTGATCTCAAGCAACTCTGGGTGGTAATCCTATCTCCTAGTTACCTTGGGTGACAGACTGGCCCAATATCAGACACTAACTCATCCTTATACACTGGGCTTGGAGATTGGGGCCTTGCAATGTGTGTGTGTGTGTGTGTGTGTGTGTGTGCACAAGCCTTACCTGTGTATGCTTGAATTCCCACTATTTCAAGTCTGCGTTAAGCTGTGTCCAGCTGTGTCCAGGAATAGCCTAACATCTGGACTGTGTGGAGCACCAGACAGTGACACACACAAAGACATATTGGCCAGTTTATCTCTTGGGAACAGAGGCCAAATAGAACACTGCTGCTGAGGTAATGACATCAGCTGTCTGAAAGGCAGTCTGGCTGGCTGGCAGCAGGGATTGGCACACTATTGAAAAGCTGACTCTCAGGGAAATGGAAGTCGTCTGAAGTCACTTCCTCCCTTTACGAGAAATGCTTCTCCCTGCTGCCATAGCGGGCACTATCTCAAACTAGGCCTATGTCCCTCTCATCCGAAAATATGAGTCCATTGGGTTGAGAGAGGGCTGAAGGATGGTATTTCTGCATTGCATCAGCTTGCCTGACATTTTGGTGATAATGGGGAGGAATCAGGCAGATTGAATAGGTAATGCCTATCTAGAGTTCAGAACAGCCCACAACGCGATCAGCACCATGTGACTGTACAGCACACGGAGTGGTGCACCAACGTTTGAGGCCCTGGTCTTTGTTTTGCAGCATCTGAAGGGAATTATTTATCAACCTACAACACATCCAATCTAACTCTTACACATAGGTTTCAGTCATAGAAAGATAGAAATGTCAGCCTAATGGTTTTTATTCTTTCTCTCTGATGAGGGAAAAACACTGCATTTAACAGTTTAAAATGTTCATTGCCTGGGGTAAGGCTATTTAAATAAATAAATAAATAAATAAATAAAAGGTTAGCTTATTTTGCCGCAAGCAACTGTCAACACAAATTCTTGTTTTGCTTGCTCTAACAGTGGGCAGCCATGGCTCTAGGCCAATATGATGACTCACTTAGTGAAGATAGACCAAACTGATTTTTTACCCCAGGGAGACATGGAAAAGAGTGTGTTGAGTTGACTGACCTCTTTGAATAAGTAAATGGTTTTCAATGTCAGTAACTAGGCCTATCCTTGTCTGACCCCTCAGGCAAGTCTCTTGAATTGCACCATTCAAATGAATGTGAAAAATGTCTATAATCAATGTCATCAAAGGGATTGGTATGGAACAACAGCCTGCTGTTCATACATGAGAAGAGCGTTATGATGTCCATTTGCCGATAGCAAGGCAACTCTGCTTCCTGGTCTCTCTGATCATATCAGTTAGTCTCAACCTTATTGTCCATGGTCTATAGTCTCAGTCGTCAGTTGAAGCTTCCTGAATTTCCTCTCCCGTGCACTCAGCTGAGTTTGGGAAGCAGGCATCCTCCCCTGGCTTTTATCCTCTAATGTCAAATCAATGCAGATTTAGTAGAGGAGAAAATATCAGGCTAAAACATAGAGTGCAGAGATGTTGTCTCTGCAACCTCTGAAACAGACTGGAAGCGGAACAGACACGGAACGCACCCTGAACGGCACCGGCTTCACTTCCAGATGCATCCGGCGCGGAGCTCCATATTCGGTTCACGAAGGAGTAGGGATAAATTATCGTGTTTTATCGCCGTGCCAGATGCAGACAATACACTGGGAGATTCACTCACAGTGACTCCAGAACGCATTCAAAAACCCTGTGCTTGGTGTGTTTGCTCCAGCACCAACATATGCCTCTCGCGTCCGGCCTTTCTGCGCCTGCTTCCAGTCTGTTCCAGGGGTAAGTCACCATTGGTGAAAGCTGCTGCTCTCTTAAAGGGGAACACCATCCAATGTAAGAATTCATATTATTCCCATGGTCAAGGACAGACCAATCGATATGTGAGCGTGAACAACTCTTTCACCGAGGAACAAAGACTCTGACTTGTAATGTCATCAGTTATAAAGTCTGGAGCTGCTCCACAGACAGTTAATTGGGAAAGATAGTAAATGGGACGGCCAGGGAGAGAACCTAGGGGGATTTCCTGTTCAGAACTGATAACAGTACAATACTATGAAACTTATTTGGGTGTAAGAACTCGGACACACATTCCATGGGCCCAAAAAGAATCAACCTCCCATTCATTGTCTATGGAGCAGCTCCACACTTTATACCTGATGACATCACAAGTTCCGAGTCTTTGTTCCTTGGTGTCTGGCGTTGGGGGGAAAGAGTTGTTCATGTTCACATATTGATCGGACAGTCATAGACCATAGGAATAACATATATGATTTCTCAGATCGGTTGGTGTTCCCCACCACTGCTTGCTTGGGTCTCATGCTGACTGCTGGACAGCTTTGTCCTGCCAAGACCGGGGCTTTGACCTGCCCCAAATGTGTCCTCCAACCCTGTGGCAGCCTCCGCACCCTTGGCACCTAAAGCTGAGAAGACTGTGGAGGAGGATTAACCAGTATGTCACTTGCTCCACCTCGCCAGACAGGTGCAAATGTTTGTCACATTATGAATCACACCCATCCGTTCCTGACATGTCTACTGTAGGTGACACAAAGTGCAAACTGCATAGTGGTGAGTGCGTAGAATGACACTGCAGTTCAGGCCCAATCACCCGTTGATTTTCTGCGACCAAAGTCTGTATTTAACCTTTAAGGTTAAGGCTCTCCTTTAAGTCAAGAGGCAGAGAACAGCCGACGTAATGTTCTCCAGTCAATTGTTGGGACAATTTATGCGATTTCGGTATTCATACTGAAAATGGTGCTGGTTCAGCAGAAAGTGATCGATATGGGCTTCTTTTAAATGAATTGTCCTATAGGTCAATTGCCTAGAATGCTCCTCCTCTCATGACTCGTCAGCAAGACCTTTGTGTTTAAAAAAGACTGCGATGATAGAATTATTGGACAGGCTTATTGCCATCTCAGTTTACTACAGACTGAACAAGGAAAAGTGAACCAACAGATCTCCTTCCAATAAAACCCTTAGCTTAGTGGACAAACTCAATTCTATTAAGACAGGATTTGAACTCAGTGGGCCTTGTAAAGGTGTAACAATGAAGGCTAGAGGGTGTCTCCCCTGGATTTTCTACATAATGGCTTACATCCCTGCTGGACCTTATTGTGAATAGTCTAGCTGTCAACTTCAGACGGTAAGGTGTATTGGAGCTATGTACTCTTGAGTAGCTGTAAAGAGGGAGGCCGTTGGACTATATGGCAGTTCATGTGTAGACTAGCTGTTCAGTGTCTGTTGGTGTAAGATGTGTTGTTTCCTGCTCACGACTGTAAAATGTCTTGGTATAGGCCTACATGCCTTTCCAAATATTGGCTGAACGTTGCCCCTCCCCCCTCCCTGCAGGGTAAACCATACCACTTTGATCGTGTGTTCCAGTCCAACACCACACAGGTAGAGTTCTACAATGCTGCTGCGCAGCAAATTGTCAAAGGTAAGCAGGTGATTACATGTGTGTTCTGAATAGCTCACAACACTGTCTAGACCTGGAACTTTGCAGTTCATTTTTGGCTATAAGGATGTACTCTTACAGCACAAGTCCAAATCCTCTGTACTTACTTAATATTTCTCTACCTTGTTCTTCTCTTGTGCAGATGTGCTGGAGGGCTATAATGGGACGATATTTGCCTATGGGCAGACATCTTCCGGCAAAACGCACACCATGGAGGTGAGATAAGTGAACATTCTGTTCCCCAAGGCTTAAAAGTGCCATGAATGGAAAACCTGGCATTCTGTAATAGCCATGTTGTTAGGTTTGTTGATGTTTTTTCTTCCTCTTTGTTTTCTTTTTCTTCTTCTTCTTTAATCTTTGACTCATAAAGGGTAAACTCCATGACACAGATATGATGGGGGTCATTCCCAGAATAGTTGAGGACATCTTCACCCACATATATTCCTTGGACGAGAACCTGGAGTTTCATATCAAGGTATTCAGTTTGATAACCCTTCTAATCCTGTGCTCAAGTGCTTTTGACTGCTAATGAATACAAATCATAAAATAGGCAAATGTGATGTGCTCTGTTACTTTGGTGATCTGTAATCAGCAAACTCTCCTTTGTAGGTCTCATATATTGAAATATATTTGGACAAGATCAAGGACCTATTGGATGGTATGTATCTAGCCACTGTTGTCAGTAGCTTAGCTATGCAGTAACTTAGCTATGCACTTAAGCTATGCACTTGAGTTATGCACTGGATTATGGCACTACTGTGGGTAATACCACCGTTTGTTTACTCTTGAATTGATCCTATCGGCAGTTTCTGATGTGCACACACTTGTAAGTCGCTTTGGATAAAAGCGTCTGCTAAATGACTAAACTGTAGACTGTAAACAGTAACTCCTTCAGTTATTAATAGTGTTAACGTCTAGGCTATTCCAAATATACCAATTTGAAACAAACTGATGCAATAATGTTTCTAATCATATTGAAACTTATGTGCCAGCATCAGATAGGCAGTTAATACTGAATTTGTCACAACAAGAGATCACGACAAGAATTATGTTTTTTCCCCCCTTCACAGTATCAAAGACCAACCTGTCTGTTCATGAGGACAAAAACCGGGTTCCCTATGTCAAGGTGAGGCACATGGTGAATTTAAACTGAATTCACACTGTTACATTGGTCGATAAGAGGTTGAGGATAAACTGATCGTTGTGAGTAGGTGCGCAGCTTGATTAATTGCCACAATACAACAACAAAAAATCATCCCCAAAACCTTTTAGGTGCAGTGTTAGTTTTGTTCTTTCAACCTTAAAGATCC
This sequence comes from Parasudis fraserbrunneri, assembly GCA_900302295.1. Lineage (NCBI taxonomy): Eukaryota > Metazoa > Chordata > Actinopteri > Aulopiformes > Chlorophthalmidae > Parasudis > Parasudis fraserbrunneri. Next base: position 14,426 of record OMKL01141125.1, on the reverse strand, counting down.
ATGGAAATGGCATTTACGGCATTGGGAGCTTCTGCGGTTTCACCTCTAGTGAACTGCAGATGCTATTTCCTTAACTACTTTCAACTGTAGTAGGCCCTATTTGAGGAAGGTGGAAGAAATAGTTGAGGAAATAGTGTCTGCAGTTCACTGCCAGGTGACAACTTGTATCAAGCTTCAGTCCTCATATCAAGAGCTTGGGGGCGCCGATGCAGCCGAGCTTCGAGACACAAAACATGTTGATAAAGTTTTATGTCAGATTATCACATGTCCTCCTCACAACAGAACGATAGGATTCAGGTTAGAATCTTCTGGGTTCTGCTCTGTACGTGTGCATTGAAAACACTTGTTTCCTTGTGATGCGTGTGGTGTGTAACCTCAGGGGTGTACTGAACGGTTTGTGTGCAGCCCGGAGGAAGTCATGGACGCCATAGACGAAGGGAAAAACAACCGACACGTGGCCTACACAAGTGAGTCCCAACGCCCCTCATGGGTTCAGCCTCGTTGGGTCTCCTGACCATAGCCAATGGAACTTCCTGCACCTGAGGCAGCAAAGCAATGTGATCCCTTTGTCTGGGCTTAAAAGCATTTTTAAAAGCATGGATGACACAGAGATTAAGTTAAAAAAAATCAAATAAAAATAGACTTGGTTTTCTATGACTGCTTGCCAGTGTTTGGTGCGTTACTCAAAAAAAGTAATATTCCTTGTTACTCATTTCAAAAGTAATAATATTACTTTACTTATTTCTCCCTGGGAACAGTAATTCGTTACATTACTCTTTGCTCTTTACTCTATTGCTCAGTGCTCTGAGCTAGATCATTGTTCAATCATCAACGGAGGACCCGACGTGATGTGCACTGTGGTGCAACACTTCTGCTTTGAGAACCCATACCAGCAGCTTTTTTCCTGCAGTGCTAGAAGTTTGGTAACAAGGCTGCTGCAGGCTGTGATCAAAAGCACAGCTGGCTTAAATTGACGAAGGACAATCTTTTAAAAAGATTTGTCGTATTTTTAGAAACTGGAAAGTCGGGCTCCTCTCGCTTTCCAAAATTATGGAGCAGCGCTGATGATTTACTGTGAAACTTGAATGCCACCCAGTAGGGTTGAGAATTCTACCTGCCTCCATGAAATACATATAGTAGCCTATGTGAAGAAGACACATCAGCGCTGTTTCATCCTTTTAGAGTGCGAGAGTCCCAACTTTTGACATTGGATTTCCTTACAATGCGCACCTAAACCTTGAGCGCAGTTTGGATAGATTACAAATTGACAATGATGTTTTTGTCATCTTTGGTCTTGACAAAGTAATGGAGTAACTAGTTATTTCTTGATGGGGGTAACTGTAATATTATTACTGAAATTGAGGTAGTAATTAGTTACGCTACTCGTTCCTACTAGTAACGCGTTACCACCCAACACTGCTGCTTGCACATTGGCTGCAGTACTTTTGTGTGTTGAAAAATGTGGTGAAGGCTTGACGTTTTCTCTTAAACCTGTCCTATGGTACTTGTGAAAAAATATTGCTTCTTTAACAAACTAAAATATGGAGTTGGGCAAGTTGGGCTGAACAAAAGAAAACCCTCCCAACAGCATTGCATGAAACACAGTAAAATTGCTCAAGTGAGCTCTTCTGGTCGGGCATGACCAGTGCTGCAAAATGCATAAAAGGCTACTGTCTAATTTCTAGAGCGTAAAATGTGAACGACACAAATGTAAAACAATGCCCAAAGTTACCTTGTTTGAAGAATGTCATTTTTGTCACAGTTTTCCTCTCACTCTCATCACTCTCATCCACCATGCTTAAACAAGGTGCTGTTACCTCTCATGGCCACATTGTGCCACACATCCATAGTGTAGCTTTCAATTTCATGGGAGCTTTTGTTGTAATTAGTTAATGGAGAATCTTCTGATGATTGTTTGGATTTTAACATGAACATTTTTGCACTGCATCTGCCTCCCATTTGTGTGAAAGGTGTTGAAATCATGAGAAATGTCTCTATTTATACAGGCAAAAACACTTTTTCTGTTAAATACTAATTGATTACTTTCAAGCAGCCATTGAAATGTCATTTATGTTGGCTAAATAGTAATAATTAATCTGTTCTCAATAGCTTCCTTCTTTATGATGACTAACTGTGTGTGTGTGTGTGTGTGTGTGTATGTGTGTTCATGTGCCTTTGTGTGCACATCTTAGACATGAATGCGGACAGCTCTAGAAGCCACAGCCTCTTCCTCATCAATGTCAAGCAGGAGAACACACAGACAGAGCAGAAACTCACTGGCAAGCTCTACCTTGTTGATCTGGCTGGCAGTGAAAAAGTACCTCACACTCCCCTCACTTCCTCCTTCCCTCCACCTGTCTTCCTCCATCACTTCTCACCCTCTGCATCTTTTCTTTACAGCTGATTGTGGTTTTAAAAGTTCACTTTAGGACTTTAGGAGGTCGCAAGATGATTTTGGGGGGTCACAAAAAGATATATTATCATGTTTATAATCTTTGGTATAGATGGATTTTGCTTGTGAAATAATGAATATTTGAAGTCTAAAGCCCTCATCCAACCATTAATCGAGATAAATAGCCTGAAAAGTGGAGATAATTATTAGTTCACCATCTATGCTTGACTATGTGGGGGGGGTCACAAACAGGCATCCCTCTGCTTTTAGGGGTCATGAAACAAAAATGTTAAGAACCACTGCTTTAATAGACCTGCACTTGAGGGAAGTGTATCTACCAGATGCTTCTCATTTTCACTACACTCATTTATAGCATATATATATATATATAAATTCCCATATTGCAGCCTCTCTGATGTAGATATTGTGTTCTTTCATATTACAATAAAGGAAGAAAGGAAGAACTCAATATAGTGTTCAACCATACTTCACTTTTTTACATGGCCCTTTTGCATGAATCTTTGATTTGATTTCTCCAATTAAATTCTCAATAAAACATTTTTTATTTTAGGTACTGGAACTGGTCACCAGAGGCACAGTTAGCCCGCCACTATATTGATAGCTTCAATAAGATAGCTTCATTAGCATATGTTATCTACTGCAGAGCTACTTCCTCCCAGCTAGGGCTGTCCTATCAATATAAGCTGTTGATAAGCTGAGGGGTTAGTGCTAAGCTCCAGCAAAGCTGTTAACATGCTCTGTCAACTTTCTCTTCATAATCTGTTTTTGAAACATCTTATTATTGATTGATCAGTGTCAGGGCGATATCCTATTTTAGCCTGGTATCAGGCCGATATCCGATACCTGTATCCATATTGGTGCATTCCTAATCTTTAACCAGTCTCATTGCATGGACCATTGTATTGATATTTTGTTTGCTTTGTGTGCGTGTGTGTGTGTGTGTGTGTGTGTGG
>OMKL01141125.1:0-11023 GCA_900302295.1 Parasudis fraserbrunneri | reverse complement strand
AGGTGGGTAAAACTGGAGCGGAGGGTATGGTGCTGGACGAAGCAAAGAACATCAACAAGTCCCTGTCGTCGCTGGGCCTGGTTATCTCTGCTCTGGCCGAGGGCTCGGTGAGACTGCTTTCTCCTGAGCCACAGACCCTGTGATGAACGGACAGGGGGACAATCTCCGATGTGGGAAATTGTGTTTGCAAATTGGTAATGGGCAATGCAGAATATCGTGTAGGGATGCGCTGATCCGAAACCAATAAGTTATAATCTGATACGATCCATTGACAATTCTAGCTTGAACTAACACATACAGTACTGCATAACTGAGTCCTGTTGTGGGCTGTGTATTTCTTCCTTCGGGGGAGTAGAGTATTTGTTTCACAGTTTGAGCAGGATGTTTTTTAGATGGCTATCTTAAGCAAAGTGCATCCATATAAATGGATTATTAACAGCTTAGTACAGTAGTTGTTTTGGGGGGGGGGGGTATCAGATTGGTATCTGTATTGCCAGATGCTCAAGGTTGTGGTATCGGTATCAGAAATGAAAAGGTGGTATCGAGCCATGTGTAAGCTGCACAACATTGCACATGTCAAAGGTTTCTTGGGTAACCTTTTATACTTTAAAACTAATTGATAGTACAGGAGGAGAGTGTGCCATGTAGTCCCATTGTTACCAGTGGTGTTTTGAAGAGTATGTGAACTGATCCAAAACTATAATACTAATTAAGTTACAGTACAAATGTATGATAAATAGATTTTAAGATGCCTAGAATTATTCAAGACCGTTAAAAACTATTGTAAGTGTAGTGGAGTAGCCCTGCCTGAAGCCTAGTTAGCGTAATATCTCCCTTGGCCAGGGGGAATTCCACTTTGTTTAGGTATTTGATGTTTGGTTTCCTATGCGGGGGACCCGGGTTCGAATCCAGGTGGGTTACAGTGGTGCCGTGTCCTGGACGAGTTTCTCCATGGAGGGAGGTCAAAGTGGTGAGTGTAGCAGAGTTGCCCTCCCTGAAGCCTAGTAAGCCCAGTCTAATACCTCCTTTGGCCAGGGGAAGATCCCCCTTTGGCCGATTGGCAGATGTTTGGTTTCTCATGCAGGGGACCAGGGTTTGAATCCAGGTGGATCGCATGAGCACCATAATGGCCTTGTAGGCCAAGGCTTGGGACTAAATCATGCCACTTTTCCTCTTATCAGGCCTACATACCCTACCGAGACAGTAAGATGACCCGTATCCTGCAGGACTCCCTGGGTGGGAACTGTCGCACCACCATGGTTATCTGCTGCTCCCCGTCCGGCTTCAATGAAGCAGAGACCAAGTCCACTCTCATGTTTGGACAGAGGTACACAACAAAGGCACGCATACCAGACCTTCCTCGTGGGCCCAGAACTATCCCTAGTGTGTCCCATACGACAGTGTGTCAGCTGGCCTGAGAAAATATCAACAGGCCACAGGTCATGAAGAAATGCCAATATTAAATCCTGTTCCTGAACCAACCCATAAAACCACAAAAATATATTAAATGTGCACTATGCAGTTTCTTGGGGGGGGGGGCGTTGTTTATATATGCAGAGTCTGCAATTAGTTCACAAAACATATTTATTATACATTGAATTCTTATTCAATTGATCAAAATCATTTTGAGGCAGGCTATAGGCTCTTTCCACACTCAAGTGGATCCTGCCGCATTGTTTTTTATCCAACTCTTTTTGGTCAGAGCCAAGACCATCAAGAACCAGGTGAGTCTGAACATGGAGCTGACGGCGGAGCAGTGGAAGAAGAAATGGGAGAAGGAGAAGGACCGGAACAAGACTCTGAAGAACACCATCACCGGGCTGGAGATGGAGATCAACCGCTGGAGGAACGGTGAGAGGAGAACTTAACTACAGGGTCCCCATGGTCAGGAAAATCCTTGAAATGTTATGGAATTGGAAAACAATGTTCCCTAGGCCTGGACTTTTTCTTTTTGGAAAAGTAATGGAAAATCTAAATTTTGGTCAGAAGTTTATCATTTTTGTACATTTGAAAATATAAGTTGTAAGGTAAAATAGGTCAGAGACCAGTCACAAATTGGTGTGGGACAACCAAATCAGTGTTGATCTGGGGGAAATATTTCATTATATGTTCATCCTTTGTGGCAGTTGTTGGAAAAAAATATGAAGGATTGACAGGCAGCAATCTGCATGAATAAGGAGGCTTTCAATTTGGAAGGGTCAAGAGGAGATGTAGAGGGTCTAAGGCTGAGTTTCTACTTCTAAAGTAGAAAAGCGTGTGTACAGTGTGCGAAATGCGTGAATTGGGCAGTCACATGTTTGTCCAATCATTGGGAGTATGGGTGTAGTTCAGGAATAAAATGACCCCCCTAACACACACAGCTGAATAGGCTCACATTTACCCCTTTTACATCACATCACCGGGGTTAACCTGTTGGTATAAATGGGTCGTCCCATGTTTGTTGACCCAGGACTATGACCCAAGTCAATTGAAGGGTTTGAGGCACGGTTCCTACCTGGGTTGGCTTTGTGTAAAAAGGCTGAGATTAGGTCGACCTGTGTTGAAAGACCAAGTTCTCTTGGCTTTGGTTAAAGTGCACTATTGTGACATATCAGCACGCAATAAAATGGTGATTTTCATATTTATGTTGAAGTTATGATTGAAGTTATACACTGTAAATAGTTGCACAAGGCTTTCATTTGGTGACTGAATAAATAAAATAAACTCTGCAACATGAAAGTACAATTTATTGGGCATCATATAATCTGCCATGTCATGTTAAAATACGACAATTAAAGAAATAAACTTGTAGACGTCTGTCCAGTAAAAAATGGTGATGACCTGGGTCCCACCTGTGTTCGTGGCTTGGTGTAAATTGGTGTAAAGTCGCAAAAAATTAAATGTATTATTATTATTATTATTATTGTTATTATTATAAATTGTCCCCCAGCACAGGACAGGCCTGGGTCAATGCCTTGTGTATAAAAAAAATAAAACATAAATAAAAGGGGTAACAGGTGTAGGTGTGTGGAGTGGCCAGTCACCAAAATCAGTAGGAGTCGTATTCATCGGGAGTAATGCAAACAAGTTACACAAAATGTTTGTGCACAACATGCTATGAAAAGAACACAACAACATGACTGAACAGACACAGCAGACCCATCTAATATCTCCTCTTAAAGAACAACCGGAATACCTTCTTTTTTTCTTTTCTTTTTTTAAGTGTAAATGACTTCAGTTCAATTCAGTTAAATTACTTCACTAAAGACTTTGTATGACCTGCCAAGTCTCACTGATGAGAAGTCACATTTCTCAGCTAAGCTGCAGTACTCTTGTCATACTTCGTCAGGACCAAATCACATGGGTCCTATTTTGGGCTTTAACAGAATATGGTCTGCTCGTTGCATGGAAACCAAAGAAAGATGCCCTTGTTTTGTTGTTTTTTTCTTTAAAGGCCCATTCATATTGGCCATCCAGTAAAGAATATTTTCACTGTTTTCCAGTTGGAAAAGTGTATACAGCGCTGGAGGGTTTAGGGCTTGCGATGGGACTCGACTCCTGCTTATTTATTCGGACACGTCATGCTTCATTATTTTGAGCTGACAGGGTCAAGGGGAGGGTTTGTCACAAGCCTTCAGTTTAGACATTACCATTTCTCTTCGTCACACTCGTCTCTTACTAAGCCAAATTTGAAATCATGACAAAATCTGTAACATTTTCTAATGATGCACTGATTCTGATATCAGGCTAAAACATGGTATCTGTATCAAAGTTCCCTAATACTAAAGTCTGATACCGAGAGCCATCATGTAATATGTCATGAATCAAAGCAAAGCAACTCCATTCTCCATATTTTAGGCACATACTGTACGCAGAAGCATGTTTGATCTCTCCAGTGGAGAAAAATGCGTCAGCCCTATATCTCAATCATTATTGTCCAATGACCCAAAACAAATGGTCTAGATGTAGATTAAATTGGTCCAGTTAAGTTTAAGACTCAGAATCTCTATCAGCAGTGCTAAAATGGTATCAGTGCATCCCTAGTATCCTCTCTTTAGATAGTGTTTGAGTTCTCTCACAAATCTGGCTTTTGTCCTTTCCTCGCAACTTGTATCTCGCAACTTCCACCTTACCTTCCTTCATAGTTGACACGATTAACATTTACAAGGAAAGTAACGATCTGCGACTACTCCATCATACAGCACACCCTCCTCTGACCCCCTCTCTCTCTCCTCTCTACTGCCCCGTGCAGGCGAACCTGTGCCAGTGGAGGAGCAGTTTGACAAGGACAAGGACAAGGCCAACGGCGAGGTCCAGGCCCAGGACAATGTGGTCAACAATGACAAGCCTGCGCCCACACCCACCCTCAGCACCTTCCCCGGGGTCAAGCTCACGGGCGCAGAGATGGAGAAGTGTGAGGCGGAGCTGGCTAAGCTTTACAAACAGCTGGATGATAAGGTAAAAGAGCGCCATCATCCATACTGTAATTTGAGTCATAGAGCTCATGTTGTACAGTATGCTGGCCAGCTGACTGTACTCCTCATATTATGCTGTTGCTTCAGTCTTTGAAATCTGAAGTCTGGCTTGAGGCCTAAAAGTTCTTTCTCAGTTGCCTGATTGAACCCTTGAGACAAATAATGATATAGTAAGTTAGTTCTGAAACTTTTTAAATTAAAAAAAAAAAAAATTTGGTGACAGCCCACGTATTTGCAGTTGTGAAGTCAGTCCACGTCACGTGGAACATGAATGTGATATGTCACCCGAAAATGCTCAACCTCGACTGTCTTTAACTATGAATGTACACAACTCTCCAGCTTACCAGTATTAGATTTGAAAACACTGTTCATCTGAAAACTTAGAGACAGACTTATATGGTTCTTCATCACAAGGATTGAATTGTGCACTGTCCTCTCCTAACCTTCCTCCCAGAATGCTGTGAACCAGCGAGATGGGGGCAATGTAACAGAAACTAGCTATATGGATGGGACGGTTAGCTCGAAACTTGTGAAAAAGGGTTGCCTACATCTAAATAGATTTTTTTTGCCATTTTTGGAGGCCGTTGGGCTTTGCACTAATGCTACAAGTGGAGGTGTGTGATTTCAGCCCAAACACAGCAGGACAACTACGATGTCGGGAACAAGGTCAGATATTGTTGAGATGAAAATGGGCAGCTTGGGACAGTGATGCTAGCGCATTGCTAAATATCAAAACTGCAGCAACAGCTAGTGTTATGCAGGGGCTAGCTAAAGCGATACAAACGTCAATGTGTTTGACATCTTCATGTTATCCTGCACAGTCATGTGTCTAGGCTGCCTAGGATGGTAGACTCTTAACAATGCGAGGGACATACAGGTCATAAAAGAATTAAAGAATGGAAACAGTGTTAAATTGTCCATATATTTCCCACAGCTTAGAGCCACCATATGATATAATGGAACAGATAATGACATAAGACCTGATGATCCATGTGACGAAGCCAACTTTGGCGCATCGCCAAACTGTCCCTCATTAATTCTTGTCAATTTTAACATGCCTCATTTATCAACACTAATCTCTCTCTCCCTCACTCGGTCTTTATGCCTGTCTGTCTCTCGCCCATGCTTTCCCTTTTCTCCAGGACGAAGAGATCAACCAGCAGAGCCAGCTGGTGGAGAAGCTGAAAGAGCAGATGCTTGACCAGGAGGAGGTGAAACCCCCCCCCCTCTTCCCTCCAGCCCCTTCTATGAGTGCAGGCCTGGCCAGTCCAGGCTGTTAACAGACCATTAGGGTCCCTGCAGGAGGGGTCAAGCTGTTAACCTTACACTCAGCATGCTTAGTGGATGACGGAACTGTTTTACCTCTAAAGAAATTTGGGGGTCTCGATTACAGTCATGTGGATTTTGAGGGTGTGCGTGATATTGTATTTTATTGGTGCGTTTCTTGACATAAATACGCGCACAAATACACACTTTGTTTTAGGCTTTCAGGTTTGCAATCCCACATGTGAGATTAGAATTTTTGAGATTTTTTCTAATGAAGATGTCAAAAGGGCTACTGGCCATTGAAAGTTATAGAGTTATAGAATTCAAAGATAGAATTCTGAGAAAACATTCCAAATTTTTTTTAAGTTAATTCGTTTTTTCAATTTTTATCCTTGACATCAAGGATGACACAAAAAGTCCACAGAAACACAATTGTCCATTGTGGCGTTGGCACAGTGACTCTATAGTGCCTCACACTACACTGCAAGTAAAAGATCTTTGCAGCTTATATCTTTCAAGTGTCGTCACACACCATCTCACCCATGCCCTCCTTCGATCCACTCGTTTATTCCAAACATCACATTCCTTATTCTTTTCTATACCCCGCTCCCCCCCCATGTCTTTTACCATAGCTCCTGTCCTCTTCGCGGCGGGACCATGACACCCTGCAGACAGAGCTGAACCGGCTGCTGTCGGAGAATGAGGCCTCCAAGGAGGAGGTGAAGGAGGTGCTGCAGGCTCTGGAGGAGCTGGCCGTCAACTATGACCAGAAGAGCCAGGAGGTGGAGATCAAGACCAGGGAGTTTGAGGCCCTCAGCGAGGAACTCAACGAGAAGTCGGTCAGTGTTGGGCGAGGCTCTCTGGTAGTGTCTCTTAAACTGTGGGTCAGGGCCCATTATGGGTTGAGGGCCTCATTCTGGTGGGTCCCCACATGAGAGTACTTGTGTGTGTTTTAACTAGTCTGGCTGAATTTACTCGATATGGGTCCTGGGCTGAAAAATGTTAAGGACCCCTGCTCCATGGTGACATTGAGCCCAAGGAGCACATGTTCCTGAATGTAAAAATATACAATAAGAAATAAATGTCGGTGCAGAATCTGTAGAACATAATAATAAAAATAGGCACATCCCTACTTTGAATCTCAATTTCCAGTTGTGCTCCTTTTTTGATTTCCGAGGGATCATAATTTTATTTTAGGAGCTTATCATATTGCTAAAATGGTACCATTGTGGAACCCTGTAAAGGCTTATATTCTAGTAGTCGATCTAAATGTATTGGAATTTCATGACACAAAAGAACCAGGTCTAGGACTACCATCAAACTCATTACTGACTGCAGGGTGATCTGGAGAGATATAAACCCCAGTATGATCCGGTTGATGATGATCAAACTCATTACTGACTGCAGATTTGATCTGGAGAGATATAAACCCAGTATGATCTGGTTGATGATGATCAAACTCATTACTGACTGCAGATTTGATCTGGAGAGATATAAACCCAGTATGATCTGGTTGATGATGATCAAACTCATTACTGACTGCAGGGTGATCTGGAGAGATATAAACCCAGTATGATCTGGTTGATGATGATCAAACTCATTACTGACTGCAGATTTGATCTGGAGAGATATAAACCCAGTATGATCTGGTTGATGATGTTCAAACTCATTACTGGCTGCAGATTTGATCTGGAGAGATATAAACCCAGTATGATCTGGTTGATGATGATCAAACTCATTACTGACTGCAGGGTGATCTGGAGAGATATAAACCCAGTATGATCTGGTTGATGATGTTCAAACTCATTACTGGCTGCAGATTTGATCTGGAGAGATATAAACCCAGTATGATCTGGTTGATGATGATCAAACTCATTACTGACTGCAGGGTGATCTGGAGAGATATAAACCCAGTATGATCTGGTTGATGATGATCAAACTCATTACTGGCTGCAGATTTGATCTGGAGAGATATAAACCCCAGCATGATCAGGTTGAGAAAATAGTCTGTTAGATGAACGACTGCAGTGTATAACAGCATCCTGTATGAACCGGCGGAAATGCTCCCCCTGTGTTATTTCACCACCAGAGCTCTTTGGCCTCCATCGACTCTGAGCTCCAGAAGCTGAAGGAGCTGACCAACCACCAGAAGAAGAGGGTGACTGAGATGATGTCATCGCTGCTCAAAGACCTCACAGAGATTGGCCTCGCCGTGGGGAGCAATGATATCAAGGTGCCAGTCAGTTATGAAATGAAATGTTGTGGTTCACTAAAAAAACATGTCTCATCTAAAGATTGTGAAACCTCCCGATCGCCTTCATGTATATTCTGCGAAAAAAGGATGGACCCCATCTTTGGGAGCCTGACTTTCGAACCCGTGACTTTCAAGCCCTGGTTCATAATACATGTGTTAGGGAGATCTCTTTACTAGAACCTATATGATGTGTTTTGTCTCTCCATAATTGTTCTAATGAAAATAACTTTAATAAATCTATAAAAAACAAAGCAAAAAAACCCCAACAAAAAACATGTTCTTGAAATTTAAATGTGACCTACCTGTTTCCTCTCCACCTTAGCAGTGTTGGGGGAGTCACTTTCAAAATGTAATATAACAACACTACACACATTACTCCCAATCAAATGTAGTGTGATTACGTGACATCATTACCCGCCCATCACAGTGACACGTTACATTACTTGTCCGTATTACTTTTGTGTCACTTCCCTAGCAACAAGAGGGCAGCGGTCTGATTGATGAGGAGTTCACCGTGGCCCGCCTCTACATCAGCAAGATGAAGTCAGAGGTAAAAAGCCTGGTGAAGCGCAGCAAGCAGCTGGAGAGCACCCAGGGCGAGAGCAACCAGAGGATGGAGGAGAATGAGAAGGAACTGGCTGGCTGCCAGCTGCGCATCTCTCAGGTAACCACTGCTGGGCCATTGTTGCCCCCACACACAGTGATTGATGTGGTTGTCAATCAAAATGACAGATTACATAGCCGTCATTCACAGTGGCAGTGTTGACAAGTTTATACGACCTAGCTACTGGTGATGTTGCGAGTGAAAAAAAAAAAAAAAAAGCACTTGCCATCCATTGGAGAATATTGGCAGGTTTTCAGTTTTTCTTTTATAAATGCATTGCATTGCTTTCACTTGCACCATTTTGCATCCCCAATTGAATTAAACCCTATGCTTACTAGTAGAGCACAAATGAAGACATTTTTACTCTGTATACTTATGCATCATATTATATTTCTTTCTTTCTTTCTTTCTTTCTTTCTTTCTTTCTTTCTTTCTTTCTTTCTTTCTTTCTTTCTTTCTTTCTTTCTTTCTTTCTTTCTTTCTTTCTTTCTTTCTTTCTTTCTTTCCTTCCAACCTTCCCATCCCCTTTCACTGTGTGCAGCACGAGGCTAAAATCAAGTCCCTGACAGAGCATGTGCAGAACGTGGAGCAGAAGAAGAGACAACTGGAGGAGCAGGTGGATTCTCTAAATGATGAGCTGGTCGCCGCCAAGATCAATGCCCAGGGTGAACACAGCTCACAATTACATTACTATCACAATGGTTATTTTGTGGCATTTTGTGATAATTGTGACCACATTAAATGTATATTTTATATTTTTCAAAAATTGTACACATGTTGGAAAAAAATAAAATAAATCCAGCACCTCTTTCTTCCTTTGTATTGTACAGGCAGGTTTGCGTGTGTCTGGCACACACCAGATTTTAAATTCATAATTTCCTTCCCTGCCTAGCAACCCAACACCCAAAAGTAGAAAAAAATAATTTGATTTATTAATTAAAGCTAATTGGTTGTTTGTGTCCTTGGTGTGACATCACAAATACATCACAATATTTATGAACAGCTTGTTAATCTGAAGACTTTTTTCAGGAAACAACCCTGGTCAAACAGCAAGGAGTATCTATGTAATTTCCTCCCAGTGTCATAATAACATTTCAGACTGCCAAATCCATATCAAGATTGAATTGGAGGCTAATTGATCCCAACCCTGATACAAGTTTATATAACTGTAAGAACTGACTTCTGATTTACATTAGCACAAGTTGATTCACTGTTTTGCAGGTTTCCATGAGCAGAGACAAGCTCTTTCTTTGCCTGCTAGTACCACCTAGTGGTGAAATGAATTCACAGTCATTTTCTCTCCCCTTCCAGACAAAGTCCTTGCCATTGAGAAGGAGAATGAGATACAGTCTGCCAGTGAAGTCAAGGTGCAGCCAATCACTTCTCTCATCGACTCATACTCATAGGGCTTTCTCCTCATAGTTAGTTGGTCGACAATTCATTTGTCAGGGTCTTAGTCGATAAATACATTTCTATTCTGTGATTCCTTTTCAGTGATTTTATGGACTATTCAATTAGTTAATTTTTTTTTAAAGGGGCACTTCACCAAAAAAAATTCTGATTTATTATGCACGTAATCTCACACATATAAAAAAAAATCTAAAAGGTTTTGCACACACATTCATTTAGGTTGACAGTTATTGAGAGTTAATGAGTTTGAATATGTCCTCCAGAGATCAGAGGACACTAAATCCTTGTGTTGTGTTAATCACAGCTCAAACAAATGATGGAGAAGAAAAAAATGGCAATCCCTATTGTAATCTCTTATCACTACTTTTTCCTCTACACCATCATCAGCCATCTCTGCTGGGGATACTAGCTTAATATTACTATGTGACATGAAAAACTGACTGGTTATCAGGGTTAAGGAGTTGTGTGTATGTATGTCTCTGTGGTCAGGAGGCCGTGGAGAAGCAGATCCAGTTCCATAGGGAGAACCACCAGAAACAGATCAGCAGCCTGAGAGATGAGCTGGACACCAAGGAGAAAGTCATTACCGAGCTGCAGGAGTGAGAAACTCACACACACAAACACAGTTTTCTAATTTATTATTTATTTACTTTTGCTTCTTTTCATTATAATGTTAGGTCACGCTGACCTGAACAAGCTCCATACAAAATGAGGAGAAAAGAGAGAGAGACAGAATGAGAGACACACACACACACACACACACACAGTTGTCCTTCTTTCTTTGGGGGGGGGGTCTTTTTAATATAACATAAGGTCACGCTGACCTGAACAAGGTCCATACAGTACAAAGTGAGGAGACAGAGAGACTGAAAGAGAGTGTGAGAAAGGAAATAGCAGAGAGCAAACTGAGAGAGCAGTGTGAAAACACCAAGCAGCTACCTGAAGGACCTCACCTTGATTAGGTTCACAAGGCTGACGAGGTTCAAAACCCTGATAAAATCATTGATAAACCTTGTACACCACATCAACACACAC
>OMKL01141123.1:0-11478 GCA_900302295.1 Parasudis fraserbrunneri | reverse complement strand
GGATGTCCTGATTTTGTGAGTGTGTATTCTTGAAATTGTCCTGATTTTTCACATGAGTCCACACACACACACACACACACACACACACACACACACACACACACACACAATAACCTTTGATTTGATTTACGCCCATGATGTCTGATTAAAATGTTCATTATTCTTTTGAATAGCATCCCCAAAATTGATATTCTGTTTTTTAAACGGAACTCCAATAAACAGTATGTCCTTAAATATTGCTGTAGAAATCTGTTATTCCACTTCCACTTTAGTAATATGCCAGTCTCAGTGCCCTTTTTGCACACTGAAATAGTGGCACACTGCATGAAATACCACTAAGGAATGAGAGTTGATTAGCTATTCTTGGTTATTCACTCACGCTTAAGGCAGTGAAATGACTCTTGAGATTGCATGTTCTGCTAACAGTTTCTTGTTAACTTTCACTTTGCCAGAAGTTATTGTAGATTATGGAAATTCAAACAATGTATAGTTACTGCGTGGCTGTCTCACATTTCTTGTACCAACCAACCACTCTGTGTAGTTTCTGTTTCTGCCAGAACAAGTATGACATGGGTAGGCATTAAGGTACATCCTTATTCGGAGCCCCAGAGTCCTCTCTCGTCCTTGTACAAACTCCATACTCTGTAACCATAGGTTATTGTTCCCATGCACTCCAGCTCAGCCCAGTCTCTCTCTCTCTGTGTGTAGCCCCTTAGTCTACAAGGCCTAACTGAGTGTGTGTGAGGGGGTCCGATGGCCCTCTGAGAGCAGCTATGTCCATTACCAAACAGACCGGGCATTGTCAGGGCAGCTGGGTGCTGGGTGCCTGGGTGATGCTCTGCCCATAGCCTGCTGGCACACTGTTAACAACATGGCTCCAGACAGACCGAGGCTTTAGCCGCCCAAAATTAGTAGAACTGGTTTGATGGAGGTCATTTCAATAGCATGTCTAGGCAGTGTTCGGTAACGACGACTTACTAAATTTAAAGAGGTCCTTCTGCATTATTGTATGGAAAACACAATTTTACAGATTTGTCGATTTACATCAACACATCGATTAGTGGAGAAAGTCCTATGACAATTGAATCCTTGCGCTGAAGAACCATATATCTCCGATTTGAAATTTTTTGGACAGCCTATGTATTTGCAGTTGTAAAGTCAATCCAAATCTTTTGGAGTGTGAATGTAATATATCGCAGAAGAAAGTACCGAACCTCTACCGTCTTTAACGATGAACGAACACAACACTCTGCCTCACCATCTTTAGATAATAGCGTTTGAAAACATTGTTCCTCTGAAAACTTAAAATGGAGTTATATGGTTCTTCATCTGAAGTACTCAATTAGAGGATTTCTGCAGTGGAGGACAGCCCTAGTTATTGAGATTGTTTAGCCGCTCAAGGGGAAATCTGACCGATGCTCTTAGCGTCCTCCCGCAGAGCACTAAATGGTCGGAGGTAGATAAACAAACGACGGCACTGGTACTCAGAAAAGTCAGAGGTAAGTGTCTCTGTCAGATCAGTGGCTCAGTCAGTCCTCTCTGTGCGACTGCGAGGGGGGTGAGCGGCGAATGCCCATAAATATGCATGCGCGCTCAACCTCCCCTGTTTTCCTGACAAAGTTTCAGAGGGCCCCGCTTTGAGGAAGCCGTCATCCCGCTTGACGGAACCTGACATTTGGAAAGGTCTGTGAGGAGGATTTGTTTGTGACAGCTTCAAATTACAGTGTGGAAGAGGGGGGGAAAGGAAAAGTGGGAGGATGGGAGGGATTGTGGAAGAAAATGGCTCCTGCCTATTTAAATGTCACTTCAGCGAGGTGAATGTGTTGGCTTTTTTATATATCTATCTATCTATATATATATATATATACTTTTTTTTTTTAAAGCATTACTCATGGGCATTTCTTACAATGGAGGAATATTCCCCGCTCTCTCTCTCTCTCTGTCTTGCTGTGTTGATGGCAACAGGATTTGAGGCTTTGTGCAGAAGTGCCAGCATCTTTACAATCACTGTGAAATGGTTAGTTCGTTTTGATGTAGGTAGTGACTGGAAAGGGACTGATAGCTTGGACTGTGTGCCACAGTTTATAATATATAATAGTTTTAGTTCTCTCCCACACTCTCTCTCTCGCTCTCTCTCTCTCTCTCCAACTGCTGGAGCGAGGGATGAGAAAGAACAAAATAGCCCTAAATACAATCTGGAGGTGGGAAGCCACTTAATACTTGCCTATACAGGGAAAATAACTACGATAAAGGCAATTTCTGCCATTTCTGTAAATCTTGAATGATTTTCCTTATTCAACAATAGATTTCTCCAGCAAAGCCAGTGATTTCTTCTCAGCACTCAACGCACTTATGAGTGCACAAAAGGCTAAACCCGCCAGTGGCCTTTTTTTTTTTACGATTGAAGAGATGGATAGGCCTGAATACAGTAGTTTCCGCATAGTAATGGCAATCAAATGTCACTCAAAATGTAAGAACTGAGGGATTTCAGCCAAGGTCCAACGTTCAGCTCCCAACTACCATTGGGAATAGGGAGGTGTAAAGCCTGTGGCTTCCTTTTTCCTCGACAAATGTCTGATGACACTGTTGGATTATATCTTCATAACAGATGCCAGCTGCTGGAATCAGATGACAAGTACTTACATGACTATGTGTCTTAATCTGGTGTTGGCACTTTCAGTTGCAGCTCATACTGTATATAGCAGGAATATTCATGGCAGAGACAGCGCCTGCAAATATCAATAAATTATAGGACTGAAGTGACGCCTGGTCTTGACAACTGGTTTTCCGGAAGGCGTTTGCCCTTTCGCCCACTTTTCATTTTGCCTTCTGCCACAACATACTTAATTGAAGAGCTGTCTGCGAGTGTACCACAAGGACTTGGGGCTATCGCCAAGATAAACCATGGGAGGACTTCAAAACTTCAGGAGGCAAAAGTTCCCACACTGCCAAACAGAAACTTTAAACTCCTGCTTCTGCAAACAGAGCATCTATTTTAACAGAGGCATTTCCCATGATTAAACTAATGCATAGGAGAGTATGCCGGGGTAGTTCCTCCTGATTAATGGAGCAATTACATAATCCATTACACTAAATTATGAATGCACTGATGATGAGCTCATGTTGGGTAATGATTCTGTGAGTTTGCTTGTGTGAAATATGAAAGAGGAGAGAAGAAGAAGAAGAAGAAGAGGGAATGGTCTCTGTAGATGTTCCTCTAATCACCAGGAGTTGAGAGGGAAAAGAAATGGGAGATTTGGTAGACTCCTAAAAAAAAAGATGTGTTGTCCCTAAGTAAACACAGATGGGTGTGTTGGAAAAACAATATACCATATGTGTTAATGGCAACACAATCTTAAGCCAGGTTGTGTCATTTTTGTGTGTTTTTACTGAGGGAGAACACATGATGTGTACTGTAATTTCAATACATCTTTTTTAAGAGTGAATGCGAAAAGAAGAGAGAAAGAACGCCAGTCCCTCACCATGGGTCACTGCTCTGTGTTCTAGCAAGAGGGTCCCCTACCGCGGCTAATACTTAAGTATATATAAATGTATGGATCTTATACAATGAAATAACCAAGGTCATGCAAATTTAAATATGTTTTTCGAGTGTTCTTTATCTTAAAGAAATGAAGCAGTGTGAAAGAGGGGAAAGAATTAAGGCACTCGATTTATAAAGATGACAATCTTGGAGTGGCCAACCAAAAGCAGTACTAAGCCTCCTATATTCTTTCAAAGTAGGCTAGAAAATAAAATGTTTCAACCACAGTGATAAAATCCAGATAGGCTACTTTGAACCTCTTTTAAAAAAAATCTGTAAATGTTTTTTGTTTTTATGAGGCTGAAACAGAAAAATTATCTTTCACTTCTAGTGAATATAAAATGTTTTAGCAGACACAGATGGAATGCTTGATGGCTGGTGTATAATGCAGAGGATGAAACTGTTCTGCTCAGGCTGAGTATCTCAGTATATACTCTGAACCCATACAAATATCGACTTATTGTGTGTGTGTGTGGTGACCAGAGTTCTAATATATATGTATGTGTATATGTGTATGTATATATATATATATATATATATATATATATATATCTCGGTGGTCACAGTAGCATTCATCCTTCTAGCCCACTGATTGGTTTGTCTTATTTAAGTACATGGATCAATTTTTTTTTTTGATTGAATCTTATCTTCCAATTGCCTTCCATTACAACCAGCAGGCAACTGCTGCCTAATTCTTTGTGAAAACAGATGATAATCAGTTAGCTACTGTAAAAGGAGGCAGATTGATGAAAATGAAATGAAAAAACCTCTGACCAAAGACTGTTGCAAAACATACCTCGCCAATAGGCTACTTATACAATTCCTTGTTTTCTTGAATAGAGTACAATTTAAAGGAGCAAAATTGTTCGGCTTATTTATTTCCCTTTGTGTGATGTGATTGTTCATTTCAACTGAGCACAAGGTATTAACAGTCAAATTTGGCAGGCGGTTGTGTCAAGTCAAGTCAGATTTATTTGTATAGCCCAGAAATCACATTACATGTCTCAATGGGCTTCACAGGCCCACAGTGGAACAGCTTTTGTGCCGGCGCTCCTCGACTATTTTCTCCCGATTCTGTGGGCACAGTGGAAGCGAAAATACTGACACTTAAGTCTTGACCCTTGTAAATAAAAGAAAACACTAACACTTTGAGCAGCTCAAGCATTTTGGTAGATGAGAGCCGTCTGGAGTCTGTGTGTGCTGCACACCGCTGGCTAGTTTACGAGCGAAAGAGAGGTTTCCACCGCATGTCATCCGCTCACTGTTTGAATACATTTAATTGGTCGGAGCAGTAGTCGTACTTTGTGATTCTTGCATTCTTGGAAATTGTATTTTAGCGAATTATTGCTCTCGCCCCCCAGAATTTTCTTTTTGTGATCCCCACGTAGGGCTGGATGATATGGTCAAAATATGATATCACAATATTTTGGCGGTGTAATGATTTTTTGACTGGATTGTGTGTATTAGTGATTGGCATCTTTTTTTATTTATTTAGTTTTTATTATTTGCTTTTTTAAGCGAATATTTTAATAACATTGGTATCTTTCCTATCTTTTATTTAAAATACTTTTATTTTTTAAATGAACTAAAAAAATACATGTATAATTTTTACGATTTGTACATATCGTTGACGATTTACGCAGTAAAAACACCTTAATATTCTGTATACCAGCCCTACCTCCATTCCTCTGTTATGATACTGTATGGCATGATTTTATTCAGGAACATATGTGTTCCCTCTTATTTCTATGCAGTAAGGAGACATTGTGCGTCTCCCTTTCAGTGCTGCATTGTGAACTCTGCTTATGGCGTAGAAGTGCTGAAAACAGAATATTTTACCACGTAGAGGCCCACCTCTGAGTTCTCACAGAGTTCGCCCGCTACTAGCTCCCTTAGGCATGAATAACACTTTACATATAGCCTAGGTTTATTTTGGTCCAGATTAGACCTTGGTAGAGGAAGTTGTTCAGAGAACTTTCCAGTCCTGCTGCTGGTCAACTTACTTAGAGAAGCCACTGTGCTCGTCGAGGACAGAGCATCTCTCGTGACAGTTTTGGGATGTAACGGGACACGGGACTGGGAATTCCTCACAAACTGTTGGGAGTCTTTGTTGGTTCAGAGAAAAGTTCTCTGTATGTACTGGGGTACTGCAGGTAAATGTTTTATTCAGGCTGTTTGGCTTGAGGCTATCATTGCTCCCCAGCATGCTCAAACACAACTTTCATCGTCATCATAGAGGTTTGATTGTGTCTGATTGGGACTAGTGGTTGACCGGTTTTTCAATGGCCAATACCGATATAGAGCAGTGCGGTCCATATAATAATTTTTTTTTTTGCATCTGATAAAATAGGCTACCTCAATTTAATAATTGCAAATGAGACACAAACTTGCTCAACTTTAGTTCTCTAATGTTAGCTACATTAGCTTAGCTGGTTGATGACAGCTAGGTTTGCAGTTACTAACATTACAATTGTACTGGGAATTGGATATAAAATATTGCAGTATTTTCTGCCTTCAAAATATCTGACATTTAGAGCCCTAATTAGCCCCTTAGTAAGCTAGCATTAAGTGACTGGTATCAACGGATTCCTTTGCGATCTCTAGTTTCATATGATACCATGGTTATCACTCTAGCGAGAGCCTGCAAAAGATGATAATGTCAGCGGACCGATATTGAAATTCGTCATCGGCTGATACCGATGTTTTTAAAACGGCCAATATCGGCCAGACGCACATCGGCAAAACCGATAAATTGGTCGACCGCTAGATCGGACCCGGTCCGACCCGTGAGGTCGTGTTCAGGTCGGGTTCCAGCTGTGAAGAAGACTACTATGTCCTCTGTCCCCGGACATTCGTTGTCCTGTCATGTGACTCACACAGTCACACACCTCTTCTCTCATCACAGCCCGCTGTTGATATTGCAGATATAGCAGCCTAACGTTGGCAAGTGCATAATAATCAAATTCTGCCTGCCCGCCTCATGCATCAGACCACCAGTTACAATCCTCTAACAAAGGGTCCTCTGATGATACAGTGTACTGTGCTACAACTAACAATTAATGTCATACAAATCATACCAAAAAAGCTGTTAACTGCCTGTGTGTATGTGCACATGCACAACTGTGTGTGTGTGTGTGTGTGTGTGTGTGTGTGTGTCTGTAAGCCATAAAATGGAAAGAAATGTGGGTTATTTGAGAAAAGTCAGGATTAATTGGGTTCAGACTGGTGGAAAACATCTGAGGTGTGGGTTTAGCCTGGACCAACGCGGGCTCATGCTGGACCAAGCTTGGAAGTGTTTTGTCTGATCAAAGCCCCCTGGATGAATTTGATACAAGTTGAAAAGGGCTAGTTAGGCTCCGGCTAGTTTATACTGCACACTGAATTATTATTCTTTTTTTTCTTCTTTCGCCGGGGATGATTGGCGTCCATTATTCTTCTACCTGTAGGGCATGGCGGGGAATCGCGGTGGGTGCTGCGCTGAGCATACTGTGTGGGTGCGTCACCGTTAGAGCTGGTTCATTTGAAGTTCAGCATGTGAAACCATTTTCTTAGGTAAACAAACCGGCCCGGCTCCCATCTCCCAGCTGAGGACACATGTCTCTTTATCTCCGATATACATTTCTCTGTCAGAGATGTGTAGCCTTATGGTGTAGGATTTCTCTCTCGGGCACTCTATTGCTAACTCTCTCTCTCTCTCTCTCTCTCTCTCCCTCTCGCTGTCTGTGTTGCTCTCTCTCTTGCTCGCTCTCTCTCTTGCTCTCACTCTCTCTTGCTCTTGCTTTCTCTCTTGCTCTCTCTTTCTCTCCATCTCAGTTTTGCTGTTTGTCATTCTCTCTTGCCCTTTCTATCTCTTGTTCTCTCTTTCTCTCCCTCTCTCTCTCTCTCTCTCTCTCCCTTTTGCTGTCTCTCTCTGTCTTGCTCTCTCTCCCTCTTGCTATCTCTCGCTCTCCCTCTCGCCCTCTTTCTGTCTTTCTCTCTCATTGGAGTGTTTGCTTTTCTTTTGACAGAGGGGTATACTGTTTATCTGGCAGAAATAAAAGACCTCATACACTTCGCTTGTAAAATAATTTTGTAACCACAGTTTATTGGGGGAACAATTGTTCCGAGTGGAGAGGAGAAAAACGTCTTTTGTTTCAAATGAAGTGGGAAACTCGTGTTATTGGTGGAAAAGCATGACTCCTCTCCAGGTAGAGATTGGCTGTGCTGTTTTTACTAGCCTGGTAAATGTTGCTAAATGTTGGCGAAAAACTTTACATGGGCTTTATGAGTTTTGCAAGTGTGTGTGCGCACGTGAGTGTGTCCAAGTGTGGATGTCGGTATGTGTGTGTGTGTGTGTGTGTGTGTGTGTGTTAGGGATGCACCAATATGAACATTTTGGCTGATGCCGATAGCCGATAATACATTTTCTGTTATGGCCGTGAAGATATTTACCAATATCAGTATGATGTGCAGCTAAAGAGAGAAATAATCATCCGTCTGCCCAGTTCTGCTCATTGTGGAAATAAATCACGATTGTCAGCTGATATAGTATGCCTGCCGATACATATCCGCCCAGATTTGCTCATTGGACCGATGCGGATAAAAGAAAAAAGAAAACAGAATTATATCGGCCGATAGGCCTGTATTGTGCATCCCCAGGGTGAGTGTGCACGCGCGTGCATGTGTGTGTGTTTGTGTGTAAATGCTTGTGCCTATGTGTGCAAATACATGCACACTATGCTCATGAATCCATCAATATAGCATGAGTGTGTGTGCGTGTGTGCGTGTGTGTGTGTGTGTGTGTGATTGATGTCGTGTACGGGTTCATGCCAAGCAGCTTTGCCCTGCTCTCACTGCTCCAGACAGCCTAGCGCTCAGCGGGGCTTAGGACGTCTGTGAACCTCTGGGCCCTGGGCCTCTGGCTCTGGCTCTGCTGGCTGGGCTGTGGCCTTGTTGTGAAATGTGAGCAGTCAGCTCCATTAGGGCCAGGACTGGGTGACGTTGGAGACTCAGAAGCCCCAATCCCTGGCTGTACCACCCAGGCGCTGATCTCTGGGGATTGGCCAGAGCGGGGAGAGGAGATGCCGCTCTGCTGTAGCACAGCTGGGAACACGGCCATATGCTCTCTGGTTGTCAGAGTATCATGGCTTTGTTTACCAAGCTCTTTCAAGCTCATTTTTATACATTATTTGGTATAGATTTATATGCTAGATAGCAATGGATTATTGTAAGGCATCAATCAATTACACCGGCTTTACCCACACTTGACCTCACATTAGCGCATTTATTATTATTACCATTATTCATAATCCTTTACAAACTGCAATATCTCACGTTAATGTCCCTATTTGGGTTCTTCCTGGCTCCTCTCTGGTTTTCTAAAAGGTGATATTCTAGAA
This sequence comes from Parasudis fraserbrunneri, assembly GCA_900302295.1. Lineage (NCBI taxonomy): Eukaryota > Metazoa > Chordata > Actinopteri > Aulopiformes > Chlorophthalmidae > Parasudis > Parasudis fraserbrunneri. The sequence continues at coordinate 2,559 of OMKL01141123.1, read as the reverse complement.
ACCAGGGTGATCTTAGTGCCAAGACGATGTTGTGGCCCCGCAGTGTATTTATTATTGATACTGAAGTGCCGCGCCGTGTCTATCACAGCCACTCCCAGACTTTTTGTCTTGCTGTAGTTCTCCAACTCACTCCCACCGTGGATTCACCAGCTCAGCAGGGCCGCACCACGGCTGCACAGACTTCCTGCTCTCCAGTCTTCCCCCGGATGACTATAGTAGAGGCAGAGACTTTGTCGGCTTTTGGACCGTGAAGTGGGCTCGCGGTTCAACTCAGATAATTGTCAACAACTCCTGTGTCCTGGAGCTATTATTGTGTTATTTTATGTGTGGGGTGTGGGTGGGCGGGTTATTAAATTGCCTTTTTTCCATAATAAGTGATCTGTCAATGTGACTAAACATAACCCTTCAAAAAAAAGATGTAGTTGCACATAAACTCAGACTTGTGTGAATGTTGTAGGCCTTAAAACTAGTGGACTCTGTTGGTACCTCAACAATACAGATGTGTGTGTGTGTGTGTGTGTGTGATACCCACGTTCTAAGACTAAGGTGGCACATCTACTGATAACCTGTCTTTCCACTGGTGGCTTCTTCTCATTTGTTTCAATGGAAATGACTCGTCATCGCGTGTTTCCAACAGCGCTGAGAGGCCGGAGCACCAAGCGAAAGAATCTAAACATATTTCAACTTTTAGCAAAAGAGTTTCCCAATGAGTTTTCAATAGTAGCCTAGCAACAACCACAGCAGCAGCCGTCTCTGAGCGCTCCCCTCAAGTGCTGCCGACTGAAAAAGAGGTCTCCTGTGGACACGCGGCCTAACCCTAACTGTTCCAGTCTCAGTGAGCTTCCCTCAGAGAGGTGCAGGGGACTCTCTGTAGCTCCATCTAACCCTAACTGTTCCAGTCTCAGTGAGCTTCCCTCAGAGAGGTGCAGGGGACTCTCTGTAGCTCCATCTAACCCTAACTGTTCCAGTCTCAGTGAGCTTCTCTCAGAGAGGTGCAGGGGACTCTCTGTAGCTCCATCTAACCCTAACTGTTCCAGTCTCAGTGAGCCTCTCTCAGAGAGGTGCAGGGGACTCTCTGTAGCTCCATACTGGCTCAGCTTCCTTCCACCACATCTGTTATTAATCCTCCCATGCCGCTTCCAGCTCCCATCCTGCAGGTTGTTATTGTTTCTCCCAAGCAATTTACAGCTGGGGAAATTGATTTGTTTGTCGGGTGCACAATGCAAGACTCTGTTCATGAAAAATGGATAAATGTCAGCGCAGCAGCCTCCTGTAACGATAAGGACAAATACAATGGGTGCATCTGGTGCGGCCCGGCCAAATCTGCATCATATTTATCAGGCTGAGCCGGGACGATGCGGGGAGATAACAACAACAACAACTACCACCATGCGATAGAACAGAGGGAAATTGTATAGATGAAATCTGCCGTCAAAAGGTTTCGAGCCCCGGTGAGAGGCAGCGAGACGGCGGCTAGAGTGGTGCTGCGGACTGCCACTGAGTCCTAACAACCAACACAACTTTAATGGATAGAAGGAGCCTTTCCTACTGTTTCACGGCTATTTCCTTCCGTACACCTAAGATGGCTACCCTATAATTTTCAAAGGTGTAGTCATGAGGTGTAATCCAGTCTCCGTTCGGAGCATTCTCCAGGCACGACAGAGCATAGAGGAGGTAGACTGTACACCGTTCCATTCCTGGTATGCACCGGCCAGGCTGCCTGGCAACCTGCAATAGCGTAAAATGACAACACATCACGGATTAATTGCACGAGCTAACAGATTTGAAATAATAACACCAGAAGAAGCAAACTTCCTGCGCTCTGATTTTACACACTCGTGAGAACGGGTAGGCAGAGCACGGCGGTATGGAGAATGGATTACAGCTGTGGAAATGAGCTTTGTTCTATATATGGATGGCGCATGAGACTCCGGAAGTCTCCGCACAAACCGCCGCCGGAATGCTCATTCCGTTAATGCCGGGGATGAACCGATAACACTTTTCACCGCAGGTACTGATTCTGAGAACTAATCAGCAGATACCAAGTACTGATCAGAGCCGTCGCTTTTACTGAACAGTACAGACTTAGACCATCAGTTTACTGAACAGTATAGACTTAGACCATCAGTTTACTGAACAGTATAGACTTAGACCATCAGTTTACTGAACAGTACAGACTTAGACCATCAGTTTACTGAACAGTACAGACTTAGACCATCAGTTTACTGAACAGTATAGACTTAGACCATCAGTTTACTGAACAGTATAGACTTAGACCATCAGTTTACTGAACAGTACAGACTTAGACCATCAGTTTAACTGAACAGTATAGACTTAGACCATCAGTTTACTGAACAGTACAGACTTAGCCCATCAGTTTACTGAACAGTATAGAATTAGAACATAAGTTTACTGAAAAGTATAGACTTAGACCATCAGTTTACTGAACAGTATAGACTTTGACCATCAGTTTGAGGTCATTGGACAAAAATGACTGATATATAATCAAGTTGCTTTGATTTTTAGCATGTTGCACGTTTCCTGGTACTGGATTTTAGT
>OMKL01141117.1:3859-16171 GCA_900302295.1 Parasudis fraserbrunneri | reverse complement strand
TTCAATCTCCATTACCACTGCCCAAGATTCTCTTATAACAAGTTGATGCATCCACAACAAAGAGCTTTTAACTTTTTCAGTCCCCTCTTGGAAGTAAGTGTGTGTCTCTCCAGTCACCTCCACCACACCCCAAACATTCCTTCAAATCTCCCTCCTCTTGTTACCTAGGCCCCACCCACTCTTAAAGGTACAATAGGAAATAGAACCTAGACAACAATACCTCACCTGACCAGCAGTGAATAAGCAGTTACACATGGCAGGAAAATGACAGTATGAAAAGAAAATACTTAAGGTAGAACCTTGCATGGGTTTAATGCCTTAACCTATAATTTCAGGACGTAAGTCCTTTCACACTTGTGGCGATGTCACAAAATGTTTTGAAAAACTGATCTTTAGGATTATAGTTATACACAGTTTTGTATGCGATTTAGCCATGCGCACATAAAAACCCACAATGATATTGAATGTTTGAATTGCGTACAGTAGGCAAAGGGAGTCCCTGTAACAACACATTATGTAATAACACCACATTATGTAATAACTCGACAAAATGTAATACATTTTCACTTCATTATGTAATAACACCCGGAATATGTAATAAATGTCCCCGCCTTTAGAAATAAATTATTACATATTGCGGTGGTTATTAAAAAATGCGGCAGTTGCACTTTTTTATGATGAAAATTTTATAATACGGTGCATTATGTAATAACCAAAAAAATGGATGTCTTCATCTGTACACTTGTTATATGTTTAAGAATTAAGCTAAATTAAACTTCCCAAATATTGAATTAGACCCACATCAGCTTCTTCAAAATGCAGCTGTACAGTTCTTACACGGATCAAACGGTCAGACCACATCACCCCAGTTCTTAAGTCACTACACCGGCTTCCTGTCAGCCACAGAATTGAATATAAGGCAATTCTGCTTGTTTATAAATCAATACATGGAGTGGGTCCAAATACATTACAGACATGTTTAAGGAGTACACTCCTGCCAGGCCTCTCAGGTCAAGTGGGAGTGGGCTGCTAGTAGTCCCCAGTGCCGGGGCTAAACTTGGTGAAGCAACCTTTAGTCACATTCTGTGCATCTCTGAAACAGACTCTTTTGAATCAGGACTCAAAACCACACAGTTCAGGTATGCTTTTAGTTAAGTTGAATTAATTGAGTTCTTTAAATAATATAATTCTTCACAACATGCGGGGAAATGTATTACATATTGCACTGTTTATTACAAAATGCGGCAGATTATTAGAAAATGCGGGTGTTATTACATAATGAAGTAAAAATGCATTACATTTTGGTTATTATTTGGTTGTTATTACATAATGTGTTGTTACAGTCCCCTGAAAGCAGCCTGCACTTGACTGAGGAAAGCGCACACACAACCCACGTAGCTTACTCTCACAATGTGGAGGAGTCTGAATCTGACAACCTTGCGGTGAATAGGCCAAAACCCCACAACTATGAGCCACTGACTATGCATCCAAGAGATCCAGAGCAGTTGATAAGGAGGATAAACGAGGTCCATTTGTCTGAATATGAAGTATTGCGCTGAACAAATTACATTTCGAGTGAAACTTGTTGGTGAGTGCAGTGATGCTGCCTAGCTTTAAGGTAGCGAGGTGGACTAGCCTAAGTTAGCTACTTGTATATCTTTTGGTAAGCAACTTTGCCTATCTAGCCAAGTTATACATGATACATACATGAACTTCAACTGTTTTGACTTTTCGGTCAGGGTAGGTATGTGGGGATGATATCAGCACTGGCACTGGGGTGGGGGAGCAATGCCTAGCTAAGGTTACACAGGCTAACGTTTTCCAAACTACATTTTCTCAATTCGGGCAGTGGGGCATTCATACCTGTTCATGAAACGACTGGAGGGACACTAATAGCATATAACACTCAGTGAAGGGGAGTTAACAGTATAGCAGCATGGTCAAACAGCAGCATTTAGTTACATGTGTGTAGAACCATTGTCAAACAGCAGCATTTAGTTACATGTGTATAGCAGCATGGTCACACACTTGCTCGTTCCCTGCTGTATATGTACTGCTACCCTTTGCTAACTTCATATCACAGCCGGGTATATGAACATAGACTGAAATGAACTTTAGATCTCCAGGGCGACGGTATGTCATGTAATTTCATTTTACTAACTCAGAAGCATTTTACATTACCTAAACATAAAATGCGGGCCACCTATTTGTTGTTAGGGGCGACTGTGGCTCAGGAGGTAGAGCCGTCATCTGGTGATCTGAAGGTCCCTGGTTCGATTCCCGGCTCCTCCTGGCAGCGTGTCGAAGTGTCCTTGAGCAAGACACTTAACCCCTAACTGCTCCCGACGAGCAGGTTGGAACCTTGCATGGTTGCCCGTCGGTGAGTGAATGGGTGAGTGTGAGGCATAAGTTGTAAAGCGCTTTGGATAAAAGCGCTATATAAATGCAGTCCATTTACCATCCATTTAAACACTTACCCCGAAATTGTTGAAATGGTCAAAATTTCAATGGAGTCTGTCTGTTTTCTGGGCTCTGGCATCTTGATTTGAATGTAACATTTGTTATTTTCTCTCCAAGTTGCATTCGATTCAACATGTCAGCTCCCAGAGAGCAGACAGAGATGACAGTGACTCTCTGTTGACATTTAGTTTGGACCATTGACCACAGCAGTGTTTAGTTACACGGGCATAGAAGCATGGTCACAGCAGCAGCATTTAGTTACATGTGCATAGAAGCATGGTCACACACACTTTCCCAAACAGGAGCATTGTGTCATAACTATTAGGCCAGTGTCATCAATTATTAGTAGAGGATAAAACAGGAGCAAATCAACATCTGATTGGTTAGTATGTGAATCCAATATCATATGTATTTCCATTTCTTTTTATTTGAACGCAAGCTATGCATAACATAGCCAGACAGACCTAACAGTGTCTCCCTTCCCCCATCTAGTGCAATGTTATTAGCCACTTTAACCATTTTACTTGTGCTGATATTGAACATTTTACTTCTCAGGTCATTGTGCGGGCACTGCAAACCATTACCTCTGCTGTGGATAGCGTGCGTTGCTGAGAAGATGTCCTCTAGAAGCTGGTAGAAAACAGCCCTCCTGGAGAGCGTGTGTTGCTGAGAAGACGTCCTCTAGAAGCTGGCTGACCACAGCCCTCCTGGAGAGAGCGTGTGTTGCTGAGAAGATGTCCTCTAGAAGCTGGTAGACCACAGCCCTCCTGACCCTAATCTGTCACCTGTCTTACCCGTCATCCCTCTTTTGTACCCCTTTGTGCTAAAGATAATGTATTGCCTGCAGACATCCTGCCCCTACTAGCATTCACAAGTAAGTTCAGACATCACTATGCTGGTCAAGACATAATGCAATGTAGTTAGTCATCTTCTCTCTCCTCGTCTCCAGGCAGCATCGATTCACAGTCCACCAGAAGGCTGTCCACCAGGCCTATAGCTTTTATTTCCTTTAGCCAATTTCCTGAAGGAGGAACTTACAAGGGGTTTCTATGGTCTAACTTGGGTAATGATGAGTTATGAATCAATGAATTAATTCTAATACTTTGGGATTCTTCTTGCGATTCAGTGTATTAAGTTCAACCCTCTTAATTACTTAAACAAGTAAATGCTGAGTAAATCATTATTTATTCATTTAATAATAACATCTCGTCACAGTAATTAGGAACACAGCCTACAATATCTGATCACCTAAATCAATATCTGATCACCTAAATCAATATCTGATCACCTAAATCAATATCTGATAACCTAAATCAGCGGTCCTCAATTTGTTTTGCCTTGGGACTAGGGCTGGGGAATATATCAGTATTTATTGTTTAACTTCTATCTGTTATTGCATTTGTGGGTTTTTAGATATTGTGATACACAATTTTGCTGTCTAAACTGATGATAAACAGAAAACATTGAATTGAATTGAAATACTTTATTATCCCATCTCCCATCAATTACGACTACTGAGCAATCGAAGCTGTTTAACGTTCGTCGTAGGCTTACATGTAACCTAGGTGTATGAACGGTACTAAAACAAATATTACTTTAACAGTACACATTTCACCATTGTTGTATTAGTTATTAATCTTACCCACAAATAGATACATTACCTCATCGCTATGCATCCTGCAAACAGCTGTGTTTAAAAAAGAAAAATAGTGTTAAAAATAAGTTAAGTCTTTCTGTCTTTTACTTGCTTCTAAAACAAATGCACGCACTGGCCAGATCAAGATCTTTATGACACCAGGCGGGGGTGCTCATGGGAAATGCAGTCTTCTTTCTGTGAAAAAAACTACCGCTTTTGTCCAGAGGGGCCGCAAAATCAACACAAAATGAAAGTTCCTAGTAGTTGCTTTTAGGTATCAGTTTTTGGAAAGCATGTATTTTTGTGCCACTGGTCATACCTGACCAGCAGAGCGTGTATGTGGAAGTTCACTGTGTGTCATGCATCACTGTTGGAATGGTTTTCTCTTGTTAAGCCTAACTTGGCCCAACTCCGATATTTTGTCATGAAAAAGTTCCATAGTGCAGATTTTTTGCCACCGAACTAAACTACTACCAACATTAGATTCCCTGAATCTGACAGCTGACATTTTCGCCCCAATTGCTGTTTTGAATCATGGAACTATATGAGAAGTTATGAATTTAGACTTTTTCAATACCACGGTGCAATGCTCTATATTGTTTATATTGTGATGCTATAGTGAAATAGGGCAATTGCAAATGGACTCATACAGCACTTGGACTGTGTATCACACATACCATTATCAGTCAGTTGTCGGGGTTGATGACATCACCTGTGCCCCTCCCCTCCCACCTACTGTACCTTGCCCCCTCTCTCTGTTGTCCCCCTCCCCCTCCCCCACATTCCTTTGTCCTAAACGCCCCCATTCAGGCTGGAGGAGTCTCAGCCTCCGCCGGGGCAGCCGCCCACAAAGTCCCCTTCAGCTTACGGCTCATAGATCTCTATTTTGTGACTTGACTCTTCCTGTTTGATCAATGAATTTGCATCGACCCTGGAGATCTGCTCACGTGCATAATTGATTATTATCGGTTCCACAACAATTGGCGTTGTCGGCAGGATGTTTGGAACCGGCCTGGCGTTCATCTCCCGGGTGCAGAGAATGGAATAGTCGACTACACACGTGAAGGTAAGGACATTTTCCTTCCTCCTCTTTCTCTGCACCGGTGGGATGAAATTGATTTGGCGAGCACAGAGCAGGGCTGAGGGTGAAGCCGTACACAGGCGCTGACTAACCACTGTGTTTGACCGTTCACGGTAGGGAAGACTGTTATAAATGTAGTCGATGGACCGCAGTAGATGTGGCCGATGTCAGCATAGGCTGAAAGCGTTATGCGATGTCCCTACTGTAAAGAATGTGATGTGGTGCAAGTGTGTCCGTAGATAACGCTCTTCGCGACTGTCTCCCGAGAGGGATGATGTGGTTGTGGTACTGAATGTAGCAAGTGCTTACTCAGCGGCGTGTGCACGGCCTCTACTATGTCTATTTGTGTGCGTGTCTGTATGTTGCGTGTACCTTGTCTGGCTGTGTAGGCTATGCCACTGTTAAGTGTATGTTCGTGTATCATTCCCATTTGTGTGTACAATTGTGTGCCTGCACCGACACGAGGGCACACTGGAACAGTGAATTAACATGAAAAATGGTAGGGCGACCTTAGCCTAAGCCCTAGGACTTAGGGCGAATACCTTTGCCAATATATAGAGTATAAGAGTGGGCCTTGATGGTTCACTATGCAGTCAGCTGACCCAGGCGTGCGTAAGGGGGCTTTACATATCTTAGGCAAATCAACTAGTAGGGAGCAACGCAGAGTATACAGTCTTGTCAAGTACCACAGGGGATGTTTGGAATGGAATTTATTCTGCTGTGACACAAAATGCAAATTAAGTTAACTCAAGTTTTTCCAAGCCCTTGTCTTCACAGCGACAAAGAGGTGAACCCATGACCGCCACCTGTGACGTGATACTGTCTCACAGGAAAAGGGAACACACAAGCGTTTTACAATAGAGCAAAGGAGAATTAGAAGAAACTATGTGAATAATATTATTCAGATCACTGACTAAAGGCTTAGTAAATAAGATCCAGGATTTGATCAGTGGGATTGTCAGTTATCCAAATAATGAACCAACAATGTGATTTTCCCTCCACAGGTGATGATGATGATGATGATGGTGATGATATTGCTAATCATAATGTACGCAAAATTATCTATAGGGGCAAGTTGGTGCACCGTAATCGTTGTGTAAGTGGGTATATTTGATGGAAACAAAAGACAGATGTATACATGACAACGCTAACATGGAAGTGACCGAAATAGTATGACCAAACAACTGGGGTTGATAATATTGATGAGGCACAGTTGGGTGAAATACAGATTTCACGTGGGTAGATACACAAATAGAAACACAAGTGTAGTCAACAAGTCCCCAGCAGAGCCCTGGACAACGTCATTGGGTGCACCCCAACAAAGTTTTAAAAATGAATGCCTGGAGCTGTCTTGCCCCCAGAGGCCTGGGCGATCACCAACCGAACGAGCTGTCCGACCCCATTCACGCCGACACAACCTGAGTACCGATTCCTCTGTCTCAGACCCAGGCACCCTGCAGAGTATGTTACTCCATTAATGAGCTAGATGAGCTCAAACAGAGCGCACACATTAATGATCGAGGGATAAACCAGTCGTGAAAGAAAACATTGTACGATTTTCACGATGGATAGCTCATGGATCAATGCGATTGATCGATTGGTCCGATATAGAATAAGGTCAACAAACCAGGAGAAGACTGTGGAATTCAACATACTCGGTCATTAAGCTAAGAGCTTGAAACTGTCGGAGGACAAATGACGAGCACAAAGCGCTTATTAGTACTAGGTAACCATCGCTGAATGAGGGACCGGGACCTAACACAGGTACCCACGAGCAGTCCATCCCCAACACTCATGCTAGCGTCAAAATATGGATCACTTCTATGTAATCACAAATCAAACGTGGGTTTGACAAAAAAAAAGGAGGATTGAATCGACGTTTCCGGTTAGAACAGTCCAAATTTGAAGACCGATGGTGAACGAGAAGAAACCTTGCATGAAATCTGTTCTATCCCCTGTCCTCTTTAAAATCATCTCATGCCTTTTATTTCTCTTATCCCTACTGGGACACAAGTTTCTTTCACAACAAACGATCAACAAGTTGAGTAACCTGCATAAAAAGTTTGATAATGGAATACAAAAAATGAGCTTGATTAATGTAACTTTACATGGTGTACTAAAGGTGTCTTAGCTGAATTTCATGAAATTTGATGTTTTGTGAATAAGGGATAGATAAATTACAATTGACCATTCGAGAGTTATCTCGTTCACAGAATTTAATATCTGATCAATGACATTTCCAGATCCTTAAGATATAAAGATAAACCTTTATTCATCCCTGAAGGGAAATTCAGGTGTCATAGCAGCAACAGCGATGAGAAAGAAACACAGGAGTAATAAGGATAATAAGAGTAAGCATATAAATAAAAATACAGATCAAATAAAACACTGAGCTGCTGGCCCTAGATATCTGGGTATCTGCACTGGATCTCTGAATGACTGACTGAGTGAATATATGTCTGTCAATATGGGGCAACAGTGGCTCAGGAGGTAGAACTGTCGTCTGGTAATCTGAAGGTTCCCGGTTCGATCCCCGGCTCCTCCTGGCAGCGTGTCCAAGTGTCCTTGAGCAAGACACTTAACCCCTAACGGCTCCCGATGAGCAGGTAGGCACCTTGCATGTGTGTGAATGTGTGAGTGAATGTGTGAGTGAAAGGCATAAGTTGTAAAGCGCTTTGGATAAAAGCACTATATAAATGCAGTCCATTTACCATTTACCATTCAATAAATATAAATTGTATATCAGTATATATATAGATATATATATATATATATAAATAATTATATATATATATAATTAATAATTAATGTATAAATATGAATATATGAATATATGGATGAATGAAAATATGAGTCTGTCAGAACCAGTGTACATATTTGAGTAACCACAAGCCAGTTGACTTTTTTCCTTTATTTTGTAAACATATATATATATATATATAAAAAAAAATTTATTCCAACTATGAGAGCAAAATAGAATAGATAGTGCATGAATATTTTTCTCCCTGTTTACAAAAGTAAAATAAAGAAGGGCGTTTTTATCTGATTCCATGTGAGCGTAAGGCTGAGAAAGTAGTGATTGGCTTTACACAACAAGCCAACATCTTCGGGTTAAGGGTTAGAATATTTTTATTTGACATTTTCTACATGCCTTCATTTCTAAACTTTTACATTTTACATTTGTTTTCTCTTCCTTTGTTTACATTCATACATCCCTCTTGTTATTTTATGATTGTTCTGTCTTCATTAAAAAAAAAGAAATTACATTCTGTTTACTTTATTTTAATATTTTCCATTTTAATGTTTGAAATGTATTACAGTTCTTTTAATTTATATAGAAAAATAAAAGGTAGAATATTGTCGTGCTTTATGACATCACCTGTGCCCCTCCCCTCCCACCTACTGTACCTTGCCCCTTCTCTCTGTTGTCCCCCTCCCCTTCCCCAACATTCCTTTGTCCTAAACGTCCCCATTCGGGCTGGAGGAGTCTCAGCCTCAGCCGGGGCAGCCGCCCACAAAGTCCCCTTCAGCTTACGGCTCATAGATCTCTATTTTGTGACTGATTCTTCCTGTTTGATCAATACATTTGTATCAACCCAGGAGATCTGATCACGTGCATAATTGATTATTATCGGTTCCACAACACAGTCCACAATGGTGAACATCAATTTGGATTTTCTAACAGGATTTTTCATACCTAAGCAGCTATCATGATGTATACTGATATCAAAACAAAGTCATTCTGAGTATTGCGATATCTATTTTTTCCCATATTGCCCAGCCCTACTTAGGACTAGTCTACATATTATATACATATTTACAATACAGACAAACGTTTCCCTCCACCACATCTAAGATGAATTAACTGCCTCGTGCCCTGAGGTGCAGCGTGATTGTTGGGCCACGGTGTCATCCATGGTGTCATCCTTGGGCGTCTGCTGGTGTGCTTTGGACAGTGGAGCAGTGGTGTAAAACCCAGCACCGAAGTTTTGACTCCATCCACGCTGATGCATATGCTGAGAGAAACGCAAGATAGTTGTCTTTGCTGAATGAGAGTAAAGTCGCTTTGCACATCAATCTGTAATTATTACAGCCAAAAGTCATTTTCATAGATATCTTTCTCCATCTGCTCTGGCCTAATGACATGCTTTTAAAAACCAAATAACTGATGAACGAATATGATCAGTAACCTGCTCTGTATTATATGTTCAATATGTATTCACTGTCTGTTTATCTGCTGCATATTCTCTCTCAATGTTACTAATGTCAGTAGCCATCTATACACTTGTAGATTAGATTAGTCATATGCACATATTTATGTACATTTCTGTATGTACAGAATAAAGATTTCTGTAGATATATACTATAATCTGTGTGTTTACATCTCATATTTTAATTTGTATGTATTTGTATTGTTTTCAAACATATTATGTTTCTTTCCCTATTCATTGCCGTGTTGTGCGATCAACAACAAAACAATATAAATGCCCAAACAATTTCAAAGTCTTTTTTTTTTTTAAGAATCCATAATTTGGTTTGTATTAAACACGTCTTATTGTTTTGGGACTAGATGTACATGCTCCACTCTACTGTTTACTTTATAATAATTCAATTTACCTAGCCCGACTACCAACAATCTCTTCAATTGAATCAATTGAACAGCAAATACAACATAAATGACTTCAGCTGAAAAAAGGCCTATCTATCAAATCTAAGAAAAAATCTTAACTAAGGACGAAACTAAGAAAAACAACTCACTTCCTAGTAGTACTGACATGTCTGCCCTAACTCCCATGCTGGAGGAACACAGAGTTGCCCTGTCATCCGAATTCAGATCTGTATTCTCAACCCTAGAGACAAAGCTGGATATAATTCAATCTAATGTAGAAGACCAAGAGCAGTGAATCATATCTCTTGAATCAAACGCTGTTAGTCAGTCAACGCGTATAGACCCTGGAGGTGACCTGCGTTGCCCTAGCTGACGACTATGCCAAGCTAAAGGCTAAGGCTATGGACCAGGTGGGACCATGTTGCAGGAATAACATACTCATCAAAGGTCTACCCGAGTCAATCAAGGGTCCTCTGCCTTCGAGTTCTTCTCAGAGCTCCTGGTCGAGGTACTGGGGGCAGGGGTCAGGTGCTTTTGTCGCCTCCAGAGTTAGATCACTGTCATTGTGCCCTCATTGCCAAGCTGCTGTCCGGGGAGAAACCCAGATCAGTTGTCCTCTGCTTCCACAACTTGCTGATCGATGAACAGGTGATCCACAAAACCTGCACAATGAGGGGGAAAACTTCAGTACAGAGGCACCCCGATACACATATACAGTGACTACAGCTCAGACCTCCTGGAGCAACGGGCCGAATACTGTGAGGTCATGAGAGAGCTGTATAACCTCTGCTTTATACCTGTTCTCCTTGAATTGAATTGAATTGAATTGAAATACTTTATTATCCCGTAGGGAAATTCGGTGCACAGTTTGCTCACATAGATCACGAATCACATGAATCACATACATCACTTAAGTCACATATATCACACACCATTAAGTAATACTCCAACAAGTGTTGAAGATAAAATAAAATTAGAGAATAAGAGAGAATATGAAAAATACACTCAGCGATTTCCTTTGTACTTTGCTGCCTTAATCAGAATGAAATAACACACAGAAGTCAACTACATATCCCATACTGTGTTTGTGTGTTTTTATGAAGAGTCCACTGTACACCTAAAATCCAATAAAATCCATTCAAATAATGAGGGCCGTTGGTCTCTGCTTTGCTAGCAGGACAGACAAAATAATATCATGAATGCACATAAGAATTCCAAAAGACTGAGGGTTTTCTCAGTCTTTTTTTCTCGGGGTGCTAACGACCGTGACATGCATGTCTTTTTGAGAAAGATATTAATTCGTTGGTGAAGAAAGATTTTAATTTTCTTTGAACCATTTCAACTCAATTAAAGGTGTGATTTCTCTCAAATGTTGGCATCACGCTGATAGACAACAATGACGTTTCTTTCCACAGACTTTCTTCGTTGACATTTCCCCAGGGTGCCAAGAGTCCCCCCGGGAGCCCTGCAGTGTCCCACGGACATTCCGAGAGGATGTGATTCACACAATCTGTCCCCCGCCGCTTCACCGCATGTTTCAACCGCAATAACCGCCTCCGTTTCGACAGCGGGCTCTTTAATGTCTTAGTAATCTGTGATTCAGATTGTGTACGGGCGCAGCACGAGTCTATCGTGTCTGAGTACGTCTAATCTGTGGTGATATTCATGAGAAAATATTCTCCCCGCTGCGATATCTCACTGTTGGTGAAGTCGCGGAAATAGCTGCTGATGTGCTGTGTAATAAAGGGTATTGACAGTGTCTCTTGCCGTTCTATTTGTCATGGCCACCGATGTGAGAGATGTCCTTTATGTTCTGAAAGCAATATGGAGGATCCAGTCAACTGGCTATCTCTGTTCTTATTGATTAAACTATTAAACCGGCAACAATGGGCTACAGAACATAAAGACATTTGCACACTTTACACACACAGACACACACAGTCGTATGTGCATGTACGCTGTAATGTAAGCTCATATGCTCATTTGTCATATTATTTGGTAATATGTTTTGTCAAAAACATTAAAATATCCAGACATGTTACGGAATCCTATTTTCATCCTGAGTTACCATAATGACTATGATTGAACCCTGATGAAAATGATTCTAGCCCAAATGTTTTGTATTATTATTATTATTATTATTATTATTGTTATTGTTATTGTTATTATTATTATTATTATTATTATTATTATCATTTTATATATCATGATTCTTGAGAGTCAGGACAAAACATGTCCTACATGGAAAAGTGTTCTTCTTGTTAAAAAACGCAACTGAAATAGTTTAACTAAAGGAACTGTGTATACCCACAACAAAAACGTAAGGATATATATTATATTAAAGCATACCATGAAATTGTATCTATATTTTCTGTAAAAATCTATTTCTGTCAATGTTTCGATTTTTCACGAACAACGATTTTTCTATAATCTAGAATAAATGACAGAATTACATTGGCAGCCCTGAGGACCCCTTTGGTACTTCCTGCTCGTGATGACTGCAGCAATATCATATTGTCTGGAAAG
>OMKL01141115.1:0-13616 GCA_900302295.1 Parasudis fraserbrunneri | reverse complement strand
TAAACACGATTACTTAAAAGGGGACATGTTGCAGGAAACGAGTTTTGCCTTGTGTTTCTATGGATTTGTCAGTCTGATGTGTTATTTAGACACTGGGGGAAAATGACACATGTACTCCTTGCCATTTAGCCAGGGTTTGAAGTCTTCAGATTAACACGCTCTTCAGAATTGCTTCCCCTCGATGATGTCACAATGGGATGAATTAGCTTTGATGAATCAATTAGCTGTGCTCTTCGGAGCCAGGAAAGTCTGCTTACCTAATGTACTGCCCAGTTTGTAAAGGTGTTTTACTCTTGGGTGTGGAGTAGCCAGGAAGTAATTCATTAAAGAAATTTGGTGTGTACTGTACCCACCAAAAATAGTGTGTTCGATACAAGGGAAGAGATGCTTGAAAAGAATAAATTAAAATTAGATTCAGACTAGTTTCATTGCAAAAAAAAAACCATAAGATGTTCCATAGATTCATGGTTGAAAAGATACATAATATATCCCCTTTAAACCTTTTCCTCTAAATGGATATATAGCGATTTGAAATTACTAACATTAAGGTGCCTCAACATACAATCAAAGGGGAACTCGAGCTGCCCCCCCCCACGGGGTGAGTTTGGGAGCACTCTTATTAAGATGTGTGAAGTGGGCAGCCACATTTTTGTCCAATCCCTGGGAGAATGTGCACACTTCAGGAATTACAACCCTTCTCCACACCGCTGAATGGACATGCTTGTCACGATTATGTGTGATTCATGTGAAGTGGCCAGTTACAGAAAACTATTTGACCCAGTGTTCGTAAGGAGGAAGGTGGGGGAGGTTTGTACACAGCCACCCCCACTGAAACAACATATCCAGGTGCCTAAAAAGAAGTAGACCCCTGGTCTCTTCCTCCAGAAGGAACCGCTTCTTCTTTTTCTTTTTTAACCATGACTCCTAACCTGAGGGAATGGTTTCAGAGTCGTTGGAGTCCAGGCTCTTGCACTCTGCCTCGGGCTTCTCCGGCCCGGCTTCCTGGGGAACGATGAGGCCGGGGTGGGGTGCGAAGATGGCTGAGGTGACCACTGCGTTGTGAGCTGAGGGGAGAGACGACGGGACAGATTTAGTCGAAAGACACAATTCCAACAGCGTGAAACTCGATGCTCGGCGCGGCCTCTTAATTCCTTTGGCAGTAGTAGGGGTGGTTGGGGGTATTTTTTTCGTTTTGGTGTTGGTTCCGGTTTTGACGCCAGTTTTAGTTCTGCTGCAGGTTGCACGTCTGAAACTATTATTATGACGACAGCACTATTTCTAGACACTGATGCACTTAATTGTTATTTTCTAAGTGTCATCCTCTGTCGACTTCACGTTCGTCTAGCAGTGAGGTGTAAGAATTCAGGACCGTGTCGTTGGCCCACAAGATTTAAATTAGCGACGCCATCTTTATTACATAAAGTATATCAATATAGAAAACGTTATAAAACGTTTTACTGTCCCATTGGCAGCCAGGTGAGGGATGTTGGGGTAATAAGGTATTTAAGGCTATAAGGCCTCTTGCCAGGCAGCAAAGCAGTAATTCAGTCTTTTCATCTTCCCTCCCAGGACTGTCCCTAAAGATGTTGTTTTGTTTCCATCTTTATTGTCCCTGGGACGCAGGGACGTCCTTAAGGGGATATTTCACTTTAGCAGAGCTTGTCAAAAAATCTGCAGTCTTACCTCTTATCTAAAGTCATCTACAAGTAAGCTAGTGACCACTGCTGTCCCTGTCACGTGCAGCCGACTCTACCTACCTATTGTAAAAGTTGTATTATCTATCCAGTGATGTAAACAAGAGATTTTACAGAAACCAAATCATTACACTTAATGAATAAACCTGATAGCCTACTGGTTCACTGTGTATGGGCCAAACATTGAGCTGGGGGCGTGGCCTACCAGAAGAGCTATTCATATGATCCATTTGATAAATATGAATGCATCATGCTTGATATACATCTCCTCATCAGTCCACAACCCTGACGCCCTACCCGCCATACCTTCAGCTGCGTTCAGTTGAAAATTACCAATTGTTATAATTCCTTTATTGTTACTAAAGAAAGAAACATTCTACTGGACATATCCGGATGGCACACCATCCGTTCGCTAGCTTTCACACTGATGAGAGCAGACGGTACCGGACAGATGTGGATGCTTTCCACAGTGTGACTGGCACATCAGGCTCCTCATTCACTTCCATTCATTTTGAGGACCAAGTCGAAATATCATACTTCTGAAGTGGAAACAAACTACAGCAATATTATTCTGTGTAATATATTTTTCGGTGTCAACTATTTCTCACTTGAAGTGTAATTTGGACAACTTCTCTCACAGAATGATCAGAATCTTTCCTCCAGCAAGGCAGCACGTAACCATGGTAACCACTCCACAAACATTACACGCAAGGCAAAGATACACAGCACACTCAAACCTACAATAAATTGACCGGAGCTTTCAAAGGTAATAAATCTGTGAAATCTGTGACACATCAAATGCCAAAACAAACACGTACCTTTGACTAAGAATTGTCTGTTTTATTGAAATCTGCACAGCAGTAATTTGTTTATACTTCAGAAGTATGACATTTAGACTTGGTCTCCAAAATGAATGGAACTGAATGAGGAGCCTGACACCTGGGAGGACTGGTGGTGTTGACAGCAGACAACAGGGACAGCAGTGGTCACTAGCTTACTTGTAGATGCACTTACATAGAGGCAAGACTGCAAAAATGTTTACAAGTTCTACTACAAGTGAAATATCCCTTTTAAGGGGACCACCACCCATATTAAGAATTCCAATGTTATTTCCATGTCCTTGGAAAGTTCAATCATTATTACCAGTGAAGTACAACTCAAACTTGTGATGTCATCAGGTATAAAGTCTGGAGCTGCTCCATTGACAATGAATGGGAGGCTGACTTCGTGGACCCACAGATTGTTCGTTTTCTTTTGTATACCCAAACAAGCTTTATTCTACGGTGGTGTTCTGAGTTCTGAAACAGAAACTATACCCCTATACTCAGAACGTTCCCCTGGACGCTCTCAGTGTCACGAATGCCATCTTCCCCAGTTCACCGTCTGTGGAGCAGCCTCAGACGTTATACCCGATGACATCACAAATGTTAAGTTTTAGCACTCTGGTTTTTGGATTAGGGAGAGAGTTGTTTGTTTTCACTAACATATTTGGACCGTCTTAAGACCATAGGAATAGCATGTATGAATTCTTAAATCGGGGGCAGTTCCCCTTTAATTTCAAACCCCCCCGGCGGCTACTACCCGGTTACCTTTGATGCCCTCCCAGAAGTCGTTGCGGTCTCGCCGTACGGAGGTGAACTTGCTCAGGTCGTGGTAGGTGCTCCAGATGTACACGTACTTGTCCTCTGAGCCGCTGACGATGAAGGAGTAGTCATGACTGTGAAACGAGGAACATTTTAACTGAAGGGGCCGTCCTCGACTAAAGACACCGAGTCAAATAATGGTAGGATTTTAGCGATTTTGTCTATTATCTATTATCTATTATCTATTATCTATATCAGTGGTTGTCAACCTTTTTCTTAAGGCACCCCTTTTTTACCTTTGTATACAAACTGACGACCCCCACCGCCCCACCCACATACAATTACAAAAAAAGGGGGGAAAGTAGCCTACTTCTTTTGAAATATCTTTACGTATATTTCATTATATTCATTGCATAAATAAACAATAACAGCACAGTACAATGAACTGTACAATGAACCTAAATAGTGAACTTAAATACCTGGTGTCGTTTCAGTTTACAGGGTTTCATACTTTCTGCCAATTTCTCATTGCAAATGACACGTTCAGTTCTAATTTTGTCCATTGCCTCTATGAAGCCAAACTCAATATTAGGGTTGGGTGATAGGACGAATACATCGGGGAGTGTCGATGGGTTGAATCCATCGCAGGTTGAAATTCCCAAGCCGATTATTTTGACGATTTAAATAACCTTGACTTTTGGTAATTTAATATGTAAAAATGCCCCTTCCTTGCACATGGTTTTAGTGATGCTTTCACAGGCCAGTCTAGTTTGGGTAGTTTACCCCCTCCCCCGCACTGTTGGGTTGGGACCCCAGGTTGGGAACCACTGATCTACATTACTCGAGATAATAACTACATAATCTATTATTACATCATTATCTACCTACTAT
Organism: Parasudis fraserbrunneri; assembly: GCA_900302295.1. NCBI lineage: Eukaryota > Metazoa > Chordata > Actinopteri > Aulopiformes > Chlorophthalmidae > Parasudis > Parasudis fraserbrunneri. Next base: position 9,448 of record OMKL01141115.1, on the reverse strand, counting down.
CTATCTGCAAGTCTGTGAAGTAGTCTCCCACCTTATTGTCCTCCAAATGAATGCGGGTATGCAGAGGAACCTCTTTAAATGCAGTGCTCGTTAAAGACCAAAGTGTGTGTGTATGTGTGATATGTAAAAGCAGTAACGGAAGCGGAGGAGGAAGAGGAGGAGGAGGAGGAGGAGGAGGAGGTGTGCGGACCTGAAGCTGGCTTTGATCTGGCTGCTGCTGTTCACGTAACCTTTGTACTTCATGGAGAGAGACAGGTCCCTCAGGTCGTACAGGCGGATCCGGGAATCGTTGGAGGTCACCAAGATCTGCGCAACGAGAGACGATCATGACTCAGCGATATTCCATTCAGATCATTTGGGCTATTAAGAGTATTCCATTTGTGTGCTGGCGTATGTTAACATCGTATCCTGTTGACAATAAGTCAGATAAGCTCTTATCCTAATTAAACCGTTCCCGGGATGAGATTCTGCAATATGCCGAAATTAGCTGGGATATGTCGTCTTTTTCCCCCCTGACAAAAAGTGATATTGAAACAATAAAGACTAGACTCGTTTGTTTTGTCACTTTTGCCAGCTACTACAGTACACTGAACATTCTTAAGAGATGAGGACATTCAAGCTGTGATCGAAAATCCAAATTTGACTGTTAATTGCGAATCTAACTGCCCTCACCCTCAAACAATTGACAGTACGTTGCCAGTGAGAGCACAGGCATTTGTTGAGTTGAAGTTGACATTGCAAAACAATTTTACATATGAAATACATGAGCATTGCAACAGCACAAGAGTGACTTCAAATATGTAGCATAAAATAATAGAAATAATGAAAATATGAATAAATATTTGAAGGCAAACCATGCCACATAGTGTTAACTGTCTTTACGGTTTTAGTTTTTGTTCTCTCCAGACAGAGGACCAGGGTCTGTAAGACCAACCTGGGTCTCTTCTCTCTCAGACTTTACCTTGTTCTCTCCAGACAGAGGACCAGGGTCTGTAAGACCAACCTGGGTCTCTTCTCTCTCAGACTTTACCTTGTTCTCTCCAGGCAGAGGCTCGATGCCGGTGATTTTGCGTCCGACTCTGTTCCTCCCTCTGGTCGACCTCACGTGGATCTGAGTGTGGTACTTGAGGCGCTACAGAAGAAAACCCCCAAAACAAGGAGGGTTAAGCACTGTCATTAGTAAATCACGGCGTCAGTCCAGATCAGTGGCTTTTTGTTCATGGTCGTTCACCCTGGGTCTTTCATTATGACAAGACACAGATCAGTGGTTTCTAAAGTGGGGGCCGCAAATTGATCACAATATTTATCTGAATCCATACCAAAACAAATGGAATGATAACACACACATGTAATGCAAACGTATGACCTATTTGTTAGATCAGTAACTGTATAATGATTACTGCAATTGGAACAATTATGGCTTAAAGGGATAGTTCAGATTTTTTTTGGAACCCTAGCCCCATTTCCTTCTTACCAATGATGTTGTTGATCGGCAGAGTCCTTTCCCAGTAAAATCATCTGTTCCTCATACTAGCTCCGGCTAGTTAGCCACAAACCAGTGCAAAGTCAATGGGGTCGAGCTCCTGTCTGGGCAAGCTGACTGACGCTCACTGAAATCTACATTGTGTGCACCGTGGAGTACATTTTCAGTGAGCCTCAGTGAGCCTCAGTCAGCTTGTACAGACAGGAGTTTGACCCCACTGACTTTGCATTGGTTTGTGGCTAACTATTCATGAGCTGGTATGTTATGCTGGTATGTTATGCTGGATTGTGCTGAGAAAGGACTCTACCGATCAACATCATCATTGCTAAGCAAGAAATAGGGCTAGGGGTCCAAAAAAATCAGAACTAACCCTTCAACATGACTTTATAGCTGTGACACACATGACTTTCTTCCTGTCACAAAGTAACATGTTACCCCACCCCACCACCGTCAACAGCCTGATAAGGAGGACGTTGTGTTCATCACACACCTCGGTGTCGTAGAAGATGCATCGGCCGTCGTAGGTCCCGATGACGGCGTACTTCCCGTTCTGGCAGAAGTTGGCGGCGGTGATGAGGCGCGTCTGGCCGTCCACCTCGTTCCACAGCGCCACCTTCTTGTCCGGAATGTTCCACAGCCGCAGCTTGCCGTCCAGAGAGCCGCTGAGGAAGTACCTGTCATCCTGGGAGAGACGTAATAGTTACATACGTCTCCACCTGGGGGCTGCCCAGTACAACCATAGTCTCGACACTGTTGGCTAGTTGAGCTTACATCCAAACACTGCCGTGATGATTTCCATGTCTCGAGCCTCACGTCATCACAGGCAAGATGGGCGACGGGCGAGTTTGGTGTTCTGGTGCCGTTCTGGTGCCGTTTTTAGGGCTGTTTTCATAGGATCGCTGACTTTGTGGTAGGTACGTTTTATTGACACTTTGTATAATGCGGAGACGGAGCACTCTGGGAGCTCTGGATGGAGAAATCTGTCACGCTAAAGACGGCGCCGACAATGAAAACGAATTGCATTCGGAGAAAATAATGAATTGTGATGTTATTTTACGTTGAGAAAAATTATAATCTTCTTTTTGAGGTGAAAGATTTTAAATGAATAACGATCTCTGCAGTGGTTGCCGTGAGACCTAAGGACTCTGTGGCAGAAACCACTGGAATGACGCAAGGGTAGAAGGGGTCAGGTCTTGTTAAGTCTTAAGTTAGTCGTCGTTATCAAGATGGCGGCGGAGGGAGCAGACTTCTCTTGAGAGAGACTTTTGACACTACATGTACTGCCTGAATGCCAACTGACCGATCTCAAAGTCTGCCCTCACTTCGCTTGACCGAGGAAAGCGCCAGTCGTGATTGGAGAGTCAAGAGAAGAGGGCGGGACTCGAGGGTCCGTCCTGTCCCGCACACTGCCTTTGCACGTCCTCTTACACAAAACAACGACACGCAGTCAGCGATACGACGAATAAAAGCGTGACCCGATAAGAGACAAGCTCTGCACGGGTTCAGTGCCACTTACTCTGGGGTGGAAGGCGATGGCCGTGACGAAGTCGATGTGCTGGAAGCAGCAGAGACACTCCCTCCTGGATATGTGCCACAGTCTGACCGTCTTGTCCATGGAGGAGGAGAGCAGGAAGAAGTTCTACAGCCGCAACGACACAGAGACCGAGGAGACGTCATGACTACTGGGGGGGGATGGTTGGGATGTGGGGATATGTGTTGTATTTTAAGGGGAGGGGGGGCAGTATGGATCAACACTAAAGGTAAGTTACCAAAGTTTTTGGTGGGTGTAGCACACACCAACATTTTAATTCATGATTTCCTTCCCTGCCTGGCACCCAAGGGTAAAATACATTTACAAACTGGGCAGTACATTAGATAGGCAGTCTTCCTGGCTCCAGAAAGCACAGCTAATTGATTCATCAAAGCTAATTCATTGCTTGTGTCCCCCTTGTGAGATCACCAGGGGCAATCATTCTGAACAGCTCGTTTAGGCTGGTTAATCTGTAAGGCTTCAAACCCTGGTCGAACAGCGAGGAGTATCAAACATCGTTTCCCCCCCCCCAGCACCTAAATGACATTTCAGACTGCCGAGTCCAAACGAAGACAAAGGCAAAGCCCGTTTTCCCCACAGCGTGTCCCCTGGGATACATCACCTTTGACCAGGACAGGTCCAGCAGGTCCGCGGTGTGGCCTTTGTACTTGCAGAAGGGGACCTGGCGAAACGGAGCGTTCCGGTCTTCTGTGTCGGGGTCCTCCGGAGCACTGCTCAACTGGGGACACAGAGAGAGGGTCTCCGTCTGTCAAACTGTCTCCTGTCTGTCAAACCGTCTCGTGTCCGTCAGACTCAACCCCGGGGACACGGAGAGGTCTCTTGTCTGTCGAACTCAAATGGGGACACAGAGAGGTCTCTTGTCTGTCGAACTCAACTGGGGACACAGAGAGGTCTCTCGTCTGTCAAACTCCGACCATCAACTCACTATCAAAACACTATCTCTTGCGATTACTGATTACATGCCAAAATTGTAATCGGAAATGAAATCGGCTAAATTACACCAACACAGTAACGTAATATGATGACTCGACATTTCTTAAGTAATTCACATGAACCTCCTGTCAGTATTTGTTTGTAAGAGCAAGCTAGTGCAAGTCAATGGGATTGAAACAATTTCTCTCAAAATCAAAAGACATGCCCTTTTCTTTTTCTTTTTTCGACAGTTCTATTAGAAGTTGATTACCACAGCTACTGGACTTCAGTTAAACTGCTTACACGATGAAGAGAAACTGCTTCGATCCCTATGGACCTGAACTGGCATTGCGAACACAGCCATTAAAACGTTGCTTGGTTGGTGATCCTAAAGGAGAGCCTTTAAATGATTGTATTTTCAGCGCTGGTTCTCCTCACCCCATCGGTGTCCGACTTAGAGGAGCAGAGACTTTCCTGAGACGGGGAAGGTGACACGCGACCTGGGGGGAGGAAAAAAAACATCATCATCAGGGCAGCAAAGTCATTTATTCATCAACCAGGCGCAGTGGATTCAGTGCATCAGCCAATTCATTTCTTAGAAGGCAAAGTAGCCTTTTTATCTTTTTTTTTTTTTTCAACACATAGAATAGATATAAAGGAAATAAAGGAGGGCGGCTCCTTCAGCATAAATGAATGGGTTATTAAACTGGCTTCGTCTGTGGTTCACACAGGCTCTTTACCTTAAACAAGGTCTTCTAATATCGATTTCTCTCTCTGATAAAGGCAGAGGATTTTGAATTTCAAAGTGGCAGTTAAAAAAAAAAGAAGGAAAAATCACAAGCCAAAACTAGCTTAGCATTGCAGCTCAGGTCCCTCCTGTATAATCCTCCTGTAAAACGTCACTTTACCTCTCACCCACAAATGCAGCACAAAGGACAAAATGACTGGTAAACAGGAAAGGAAAACACCTTTCATTTTCACCATAAGAGGGGAAAAAAGGAACCGGAGCTTCACGTTTTGTTCAGTTTTTTCAAAATGAAGACAAACACTTGAGAGTTCTACTGACGGATGGAAAATAGGTTGGCTACCTGCCAAGGAGGCTCGTAGAAATGAAAAGACTTAACAGCCACAGCCAACATGTACCACTACTGGGCTGGTGGCTGGTAGCAATTTCAAGCCCTGAATAACTGGAAGCTTCACCATTAAAAAAAATAAAAGGATATGGAGGATCTGTTCAAATAAATGATACACAGTTATTGGTGACGGATGCTGACGTGAGTTACCTTCAGTGTTGTACTTCATCCGCATATTGTTGAAGTAGTCGAAGGCATTTTTCAGGACCCAGATGCGCACCACGTTATCTTGGCCGGCAGTAGCCAACAGCCTTCCACAGTGAGAGAACTTCATGGTCCACACCGCCCCCTGGAGACACAACACAGTTATTGAATTTTAAAGTGAGAAATCATTGTTTGGATAAAATGTAATCATTCATCAGGCACTGATTTGATTTCTTTTCTTTGTGTTGTGAGTCAATGCTGGTAGGTAACCGTAGTGATGTTACATGCTTCCTGTTTCCTTCAGGAGACAGTCCATTAGACTCATAACATAAACAGCCTATGAGTAATATCTGCCACTGAGCGGCACACCGGCCTTTTGACTTGAGTTCATTTCCTGTTTTCAGTTGTCAATAAAGAGAGGAAAAGCTAGTGCGCCGATTGTAAATATCTCTGTCAGGGGGCCGGTAATGAGGTTCTCTACCCACGAAGTCACGCCAAAAACAAAGTATTAAGAGATGAAACCGATATAGCGAAGACGAATATCATTTCATCACAGCATTAGGCTACGTCAGAGACAGCGCTAAACGGGCCACGGCCCCTCCGAGTTTGTAATGTTGGATCCCGGAGCAGCGGCAGCTCGACCGGAGCGAAATAAGTCAAAGGACAGAGAAGCAACCAATTCATTACAGACCTGCTTTCACTAAACGGTTGAGAACTGATGCAGATGTGGCCACATTTCTTACCGACTAGTAAAGTAACCTAGGCTAATCAAGCTAGGCAGATAATGCTCACGGCTCTTCAGGTTTAGCCCACAACTCAAATGATATTTCATGAGTATTTTCATGATATTTCATGAGTCAGCAAGCGACACAAGCGTTCAGCTGAGCCGCGGTGTCAAGATACCTGGAGGCCAACGCGGCTACCAAATGTCAGGAATGGTACAAGGTGACGGAAAAATAATAAGAGGTCAAAGGTTAAAAAAATGACATCACCGCCATGCCAAACACACTGGCATACCATCAAATATGCACATACCCCTTGCCATCCTTCAAAAAGGAAAAACGAATAATAAATGAAAAACCGAACAACCCGAATCCTCTTACCATGTGCTCACCGCTCAGGTCCTGGACGACCTTGATCTGGTCGAAATCAAACGGACCCTTGAAGCTGTGGGCCGCCTTGAACTTGGCGGGCCGGGTGTACGGCATGCCCTCGTCATCGCTGGAGGACGGGTCGTCCTGGTCCGTATGGAACACTGACACACAGACGGGAGTCAAACCAAATGACATTTCCGACCGCCAAACCCATCCACCCGTTTTCAATCATATGTCCCTTTGAACCATTTCTTTCTTTGGTTTTTGTTTTCGCCCTACCTTCGTCGCGGACGCTTTTGACCTTGTTGACCGCCTTCTCTCCGTACTCCTCGGCCAGATGCTTGGCCCTCTTCACGGACTTGCCCAGAAACTTCTTCAGCTGGGTGCTTGGGGAGCAAACAGTGCAGATATGACACCAGACAACAGCGATGAAGGACTTGTCTCCAGTGAAAAGAGGGGGAACCAACGATGGCCATGCCTCCATGCACGCAGGCCTCTGAGCGCACAGTACCGCTTAAAGGCCCAATCTGGATTTCTTCTGACTATATACATTTGAGTTACATTCACATACATTCTTTGATTTGTAGGTTGGAAAATACAGTATTTGGAACTTTTCGTTTAAAAAGTGCATGTAAACGCACTTTACAACGGCAGCGGTGAAGACGAGACTGCGGTTCTTACGTTTTTTGCTTCAGTTTCCCTCCGTCTGTGTCTGTCAGTGGAGCCTGAGACTTGTCATCGTCATCTGACTGTGCTGCGTCATTGCTGAGAGAGAGAGAGAGAGAGAGAGAGAGAGAGAGAGAGAGAAACATCCATTAACTTCCTCATCAAGTCTCCTTCGCCACTCTGAGAGGAGGAGAGCCTCTCTTCAGTCAGCCTCTTCTATTCTAAAAACGACACTGGAAAGAAATGTGACATAAAGCTCCCTATTTGTGAACATGAACTTAGAACAGTTTGTCCATGGACCGTCCCTCTGTCTATCCTTGGCAGAAATCCTGCTGTGCTTCCGCGCCTCCTTTTGCATTACACGAGCGAGTTTATACACATACGCCAGTAAACATCACACAGTCACACCGACGAACGAGAGAAAAACGTCCCAGCGGCCGGCAAAAGAGAAGCCAGCGACTTCTAATATACTTAGAAACACAGCACGCGAAACAAAGAACTGGTCAGAGGGAGGAGTGCACCCCCTCCGAGTAACCGCATCACTAGAGAAAATGAGGAAGCTCTGTCCTTTATCGATTAAACATTGCAGGCAAGGAGGCGCTTTGCCGGAAAATGAGAGGGGTCTTCGTCAAATCCATTTCCCCTGGGTCTTTGCACAACACATGGACGCAGTCCTTTAGTGGAATCCGAGGCAGGAAAATATCCGTTGTAGTTGATGAAACTAGCGATAACCGAGACCTCGGCCTGCTCCAACGCTGTGATGGGCGAGTCAAGGTTCTAGAAGGGCCTGTTGTTCCCCGGCTGCTGACTGGAAGGCAGCTTTGAGCTAGCAGAGAGTTGTCGTAGCCATTCGGCCACCTCTACAGAGTCGACCTCTGACCCTTCGACTGGCAGGGTCACACAGAGTGCCTGATACAAAGTCCTGAATACAATAACTTAGTGCCACCTTGTGGCAACAGATACACACTAGGCATAATGTTACCCTACGGGAGCAGGCCTCTATATAATAATTATAAATAATTATGTTAAAAATAGCTATATATATATATATATATATATACATATATAAAAATCACACTGATTTCATATGGCTCTATTCACCTTATTTTGTCCCGCCCATTTTTGCCATTGTAAATCCATTTCCTGTTGCTGAACTTCGTGGCAAAGACTCTACAGTAGCTAGTGTGGATATTCGCAAACGGAATAAACAACACAGCTACATGGACAAAACTACTTAGCTAGCTCATTCTCCTTATAACAAAGATAATTGTTTAGAAAAAGAACAAGTAGCCGTTTTTCATTCAAAACAAACTGACCTTCAAAGGCTAATATATCCCTGTCTAGATGCTGTGACACGTGCACACAGGAAGTGAAATTACAAAAGCAGCAAGCTGGCAACGTCCTTGTTGCCTAGAAACATGAGGTGAATACAACCACTACTACTACTACTACTGCTAGTGTTTGTGTCAAGTCTTCCTCACGTGATGTATTCCTTGGTCCTCCTCATGATGTGCAGGGTGAGTGGGTTGATCCCAGCAGGAAGCTTCTCCTCGGCCTGGATCAGAGGGATCTCCTCCCCGGTGTCCAGGTTCTTGATCATCACACTGGCCAGGATCTCCTGTTAGAATGTCGGACATCAGCATCACATCATCTACATACACGAGTACTGCGTAGCAAAAAAAACGACCTATCCGTTAAAAGGGGAATTCCACTCTGGGTCTCCCTTGTATTTATAGAAAAGTTGCTTTACTACAGAGTAGAATGAGCCCACAACCAGCTCTGTACATATGGTCAGACTAGAGATATAGCCCTGAACTACTGAGCATGCTCCAGCTTCCTGCTGGGCGGGCGTCCTGGTGACAATGCCAGTCAAAGGTCGCCACTCCTACCAAACACACACAAGGAGGGGAGGGCTGAGCTTTGACTCCTGGTTACTCCGTTGCCTGGCGGGAGAGAGTGGGACGCTGATCGAGAGAGACAACCGAGGTATCAGGAAATTCCGTTATTGTAGTTTTTAGAAATTGAGTGAGGGTGGACTAAGCGTCATTATGACGCCTGACTCTGCCAAATTAGCACCATCCACGGCTGATGTTTCTGAGCAGAGATCTCTTTGGCCAGCCACACTGAGAAAATGAATCAGTTGTGCCTCAAATCTGGTAAATGAGTTTAACGTTGCTTTGCGGTGGAATTTAACCTTTAACGGTGCCTACTTTTGGCTACAGTATTCATTTTATGGCATCAAAGGTTATCCAAAGATATTAAAAGAGTCACACATTTGAGGATTCTCCTAATGGCAGCTCAAGGTTTCTTCTGGTGGCATTGGCATTTTCATCGAGGAAATTAATGACTCGATCGCATATGCTATCCGCCAGTTGCCCCCTCCCCCGCTCCTCTTCCGTGTTTCAGTGACGATTAGAAGTCGCTGGTCATCCCAGAAATTAAAATAAAGAAATAAAAAGCGTGA
>OMKL01141110.1:0-10810 GCA_900302295.1 Parasudis fraserbrunneri | reverse complement strand
GTGCAGCGGCCCATCCTCTCCGTACTTCAGAACGTCGGTCCTTTTTAGTATTCATGCGAATGTCTTTCGCGTGTGTGTATCTGCATACTAACAGATCGCATACTGAAAATTGCATGCAAATAGTAAGTAGCTTGGGGAAAATGGGACACAGTCGGGCAGAGTGTGTGTTTATAACTGCCAGGATCATATTACCGTACCCAGTGTGTCCTCTGCAATTGGAATCCTTCAGAAGAAGACCCATACAAGTCTGTTTTGAAATATTTTTGTATTTGTAGTTGTAAAATCAACCCCAATCACTTGGAGAGTGAATGTGATACATCACCTGAAAGTACTGACCCTCTACTGTCTTTAACTGTGAGTGTACACAACACTAACTTACCATCTTTAGATAATTAATAATATAATTAATTTTGTTCATCTGAAACTTCAAACAAACTTATGGCTGGGCAATATATCAATAAATATCAAATATCATCTAACTGTGATATCGTATCGTGGATTATTTTTTTTATATATATATCGAGAATTGCGATACACAATTTTGCTGTCTAAATCAATGATAAAAAGCAAATAGTAAGTCAGATTTCTCCAAAAATGATTTTTTAAATGTTTGAGAATTACAGTTTCAGTTGATTGTATCACACATCCCATTACCATGCAGGACCGATATGAGAAATACCGATTGGATTATCTGACATATGATTTTCCATACCAAAGCAGATATTGTAGAACATATTGTATTATATATCGATATCGAAAAAAGGGCTTCTGAATATTGTGATATTCAGAACTAACTTATATAGTTCTTCATCTGTAGGATTCAGTTATTTTGTAGCTGTGGTGGTTAGGAGACAGTTTTGGTTCTGGTTCCATCCCAGTTTTGGTACTAGTCTTAGGTTGCAGCACTAGAACTCATCTTACTTTGGGTATTTCATTATGTTAAGAATGCTAACTCCTGACACCTGGCCTGCACTGTTTTTTGTGCCTTTTGGGGGAATTTGAGTCATAATGTTTTGGTAATATCATATTTTCTCTGGCGGTGCTGGTAGTTTTTCTCCCTGTTGTGGTGTACCACTGCTGAATAAAGGTAAGAGGAAAACACAACAGTATCTCATATCGTACGATGGTGGATTTATAACTGCTAGGATCATATGACTGTATCTCATATCGTACGATGGTGGGTTTATAACTACTCGTATCATATGACTGTATCTCATATCGTACGATGGTGGGTTTATAACTACTAGGATCATATGACTGTATCTCATATCGTACGATGGTGGGTTTATAACTACCAGTCATATGACTATCTCATATTGTAAGATGGTCGGTTTATAACTACTAGTATCATATAACTGTATCTCATACTGTACGATGGTGGGTTTATAACTACTAGTATCATATGACTATCTCATATTGTACGATGGTGGGTTTATAACTACTACTTGTCATTATTATTGTGCGTACATATTGTATGATGGGCATTGATCAAATGACTGATCTGGTGCTCTGTCTCAATCCATTATGCTGCAGTTCTAGTCCTTTCTCTTTGCGTTCTGTGTAATTGCTCTAATGAGAAATGTGTGAGAGGGAGACGGAGCTGCTCAGCTAATGACTATCATTACACACGGATTATGGCAGGGTTTGAACTAGGGAGGACTCCACCAGCACTGATAACGGTGTCAGATATCAGGTTGATACCAAGGTCCTTAGAAGGAAAAGAAAAAAAAGAAAAAAGTTTGCAACGTTGATAACGTTGCCTTGACAACAATGCGGAAATTCAACGCCCCCACAAAATGTATTCGATGAAAGGCATAGTCTTATGATCTTATCATGATGCTAACAGTGGTAGCTGTTGCTCAGGAACACTGTATGAAGTATCATGTGATTATTTGTGATTTCCTGATATTCACAAAAGTACAAGGATCTAACTTATTTTGTTAAATAAAAATGATCAATAGTGGTAAGGATAGTCCATAAGGGATTCAGTGACAAGGACTTATATATATATATATATATATACACACACATATATATGAAATAAAGGGGCTAGAGCTTATTTAGCATAATCCAAATCTTTACGTGCATTAAAGTTTCTGTTTTTGGAATATTTGGTGATATTGTTGATTTATTACAGTATTATTGTGTCATCTTGACATAAAGGAAGACACCTCGCAGTAATGAGAATTAGGGTAAAAAGCAAAATGCACATAAACTTTTAAAATAATGTCTAATTCAAAATGAATAAATGACTTGAATCGTAAAGAACCTGCATTAATCCCCTGCTTGATAATCACTCAGTCAAACAGTCGAGGCCGTGGGTTTGGGTTAGGCTTTCGTGAGAATCACCCCACAGTGGGCCTACAGAGGGGGGTTATCTTATGGGGCTTTAAATGGATATTTCACTTCAGTAGAACAGTTTCAGCAGTCTTCTGTCATCTACAAGTAAGCTAACGACCACCGCTGTCCCTGCCGTCCGCTGTCGTCGACGCCACCGTTCCTCCCGGGTGTCAGCCTCCTCATTCACTTCCCTTCACTTCGAGGACCTGGTCTAAATATCATGACTTTAGATAGAGGTAAAACTGCCGATTTTTGACAAGTTCTACTGAAGTGAAATATCCCTTTAACTAATGCAAAAAAATACATATATAAATAAATAAATAAAAAGGATATATATAAAAAAATATATACATTGATATATATTAAAAGCATATGCAGTAGTAGCAATGCGTCTCAAACACTAGTCTGAAACACATTGCTGTCACTGCATGTACATCTACAGCCATCTGTTCCTGGCTTCTTAGTGCCTGTTTTATTTTGTGCACAAAAAAATAAACATTTTGCTGCATTTAAGGAGCTTCCCTATTATTATATCTTTTTTTTTCTTCATATTTTTGGGCCTGACTCGGAAGCCTTTCCCCCACTGTTTGTTTTGCGCTTCAACCGCTCCACCATGCTCTGGTGGTCACAACAACTTCTCCCCGCTCCGAGGCAGAGGGGCCCTGTCCACAGATGCTGGAGGGCGTCTCGTCTCCACGTGATATTTACAGTTCCCCTGCGCCTCAACGCCCCACCATTTTACAAGACGAGTAAAACACAACATCAGCACATGAGGTGGGACAGCGGCGCCTACAGATGTGCAACAATAGCCCCATTGTGCCGCAGCGTTATAGGTCCCATTAAAATCCTTTCATTATAGGGGTGGTGCGAGGGGGAGCCTATGCAATTTCCACAAAAAAAAATGGGGGAGGGTCATTTCATTTTCTGAATCATCATCATTCTTGCATCCAAAAGCCAGCGTTACTTTGGTGCCAAGAAGAGAGAACCACAAGTCCTCCTCTCAAAATAACGAGTAGTACGTGCTCATGCATAAAATAAAATAATCCACTATGCCAAGGATTAAAAATGTCTCAAAATATTTTAATAAGCCATATTTGTTTATCCTTTCAGAGAGACAGCACATTTTTGCTTTATCTCTCAACACCTCTGAAGTGGCCACAACACACAAAATAGCCTAGTACTCCATTATGACAAGGACTAAAGATATCTCATTAAGCCATATTTATTTATCCTTGCAGAGAGATGGCTCAGTTTTTGCTTGATCTCTCAACACTTTTGAAGTGCTCAAAACACACAAAATTGCCTAGTGTTCAATTATGTCTGTAAAAATGTCTGACAGCTATTTTAATAAGACATTTATTTATCTCTGCAGAGAGACGGCTAAACTTCTGCTTGATCTCTCAACACCTTAGAAGTGCTCGCAGCACACCTGGTGGTTTCTCGTGCACTCGCTCCAGTTGTCTCCTGTCAGATGGTGTAGAACAAGGACAACCTTGACCTCGTGATCATGAATGTAAAATCTCCCTTCCTCAGATGAGACGGATTTCTCATCCAAAATGTAATGTCTGGGTTCTTGAAGGTGCTCACAACAAGTCAAACTGTGAGAAAAACTGTGGATAATGATGGCATGGCTGCCAATCGATCTGCAGCAGTCCTTCTGGCTGCAATATCTGTTCGTCACTTCGCATCAATCAGGGGAGAGAGGGTGGCGTGGCACAGATACACACTGTATTCCAAAACCCCAAGGGAGTGTATCACCGCCCGGCTCCCTGATCCTTGTGATAACATTTTGTCATGCCTGAGATTACAATTTCACCTGACACCGAATGTGCGTCAACTTGTAGAAAGTAGAGGATAGGATAGCATAATAAAAAAAATTATAATAATAATGCGTAGATTTTGACGCTTCATTTAGTTAAACTACGGGAAGTACGCACTTTGTGATTACTAACGTTCATTACACTGCTATAAGTACTTAATGACACTTGAGAATGTTTGGTAATTGCATGTTCCACAAACTATACAACTTTACCAGCAACGGCACTGCAATTTCCCTCAAGTGATACGCCCACGCAGCTCCAAGGAGTGATGAAATACATACACAATTTATTTAAAAAAATAAATAAAATAAAATGAAATAAAAATAAACGTTTCATCGCCTTGCTTACCCAAACTATTCGTGGAGCCGTCCATGGTCCAATGATAAGAAGTTTTGTACAGTGTTTTTCTTCTAGAAGTTTAGTTTGTTTTAAGGTGGGTTTTCCATGCTGAACGCTGCGCGTGTCAGAAGTCACACTCGAGGGCTCGTGCTGAGGCTGGGGCACAGTGTTGAGTGGAGGGAACAGGCTCGCATGGCCGCGTGCACGGTGTTGCCAGTGGGCTCCTCTCAAAAACGCACCGAGAAATACTGTACACAAGTCCAGGAAATCAATTTGGCACACTTGGCACGGTGACGGCAGTGCATCAAAAACATGCGTTCTCGTAGGCTTTGAGTTCTTCCTTTTAACTGGTTTTCTCGAAAGGATGCGTAAATGTACTGTTTGATGTTCTATTTGCAAAGTGAAAACTGAAACTTGAAACACAACTTTTTCGAAGCGGTTACACCCCCTGTCAAATAAAAAGTCCGTTCAGCTGAGATTCGAGTTAATGTATTTTTACAGGCGTTTGCCGCCACCCTGTGGCGGGGCTGTGTAGCGCACCTGTGTGTATTCCCCAAAATGACGGCGGAACGATGGTTTGTGCCAATGTTTCTGTTATTTGGAGGAAAGTAAATACTGTTGAACCAGGATATTTAGCCGGCTGTTCAACATGGAGGTGCCCGTGAAGAAAGATTTCTGAAGGAGACTTGACAGATAGTTGACATAATCGTACATTCTCCCCAATCATAGTGAGTATTGGGCAAAGGATGTATAGGGTGCCAGCATGCATATAAATCGATCAAAATGTACAACATTGCCAGGTATCTGTACTAGCTAGGTTAGCTAACATTAATATTAGATTCCCTTTTGACACCATTATCGTTAACATTATGTGTTATGCAGCCCTTTTAATGGAAACTTCTGGATGACACAGAGGGATCTTAAAGTTAGTGTATTTCCGTTAAGCCCTTATATACAGCACGTCAGCATAAAACATTAGACTTGAATTATACTGTAAACTTGCCTATGCACCATTTTGGGGTTTAAATCCCATGTGATTGCACAACTGTCAATGAAAAGATATGGCCATCTAACCTCTTATTATTATTTTTCTCCTATATAGGATCAGTATGACGGGTCTGCCATGAACTGCGTTCGTTGCCTGCTGCGGCTCCAGAGACAAGGGGTACTGGCCCCCTCTGCCAGAGCATCCCTCCAGCATGCGGCCTTACTTCAGCCAGCCCCGGCCTCTGCATTGGCCCTGACCAAGGCTCTAATACTACACAACACCCATGGCCAGGTAAGCTTCACACATAGGTTCTCAAAGAATATGTGTATTTTGAAATAGCTTTTAAATACTAAAAAGGGGTTTTTGAATATAATGACACATATGCCACATTATGTTGACTGACAGTTGACTAACTGACTCCCGGTATGTGTCCATCTCACTCTTTATTTGAGAAGGGTTGTTTATAGCAAACGGCATGTAACTATGTTGACGTTTCACCCGCAGACGTCGAGGCATTTCCACAGCACCCCAGCATGCACCAAAGGGCAGCCCGTGGCGACGCACTTGGGAGACGAGGGCGATGGGGAAAACAAGGATAAGGCGCTGGTCGCCCACGACGACCTGTTCGAGCGCGTGGCCAGAGAGGCCAAGAACAAGGCCACCTTCAACAGAGCGGTGGACGTCTTCATAAAGAGGGACATACGGCGCAGGGGCCATGTGGAGTTTATTTACGCCGCCCTGAGGAAGATGGTGGAGTTCGGCGTGGAGAGGGACCTGGCGGTTTACAACAAGCTGTTGGACGTTTTCCCCAAAGAGGTGTTCGTCCCTAGGAACTTTATCCAGCGCATGTTCAATCATTACCCGCGACAGCAGCAGTGCGGAGTGCAGCTGCTGGAGCAGATGGAGAACTATGGTGGGTGTCGGGGGAGGGAACGATTCTATTCCGTTTCGATTCTCCCGGGGTCCGCGATTGAATTTAAACTCAATAGAGGCCTTTGACGGAATGTTTAAAATGTCGGTGTGTCCTCCATGTTGGAAGAAATTATGGTTATTCTGTGCAGAGGTGAATTTCCCCAAGGGGATTAATAAAGTAACTATCTATCTATCTATCTCTATCAGAATATGTGCAGAATTCTGAAATCCGGTATATCAACAAAAACTTATAATATTACTGGTTTTTGTAATCAAGTCAGTGGAACAGTAATATCATATTTGATGTACTCTACCACTGCACAGACATTAGGCATTTTCTTTCGAAAGTGGTTACCAATGGTTACAGGCAGCCATGTTGGATGAAAGAATGGCACAAACATTCTGTGCAAGGCCTCTATTCTGGATTCATCACGATTACCTAAACAATTCGATAGATTCAATTCTACATTGCTATTCACCTTCATATTATAAAGCTTGTGTGTGTCTTATCAAGGTTGCTTCTTCCCCAGGAGAAACTTAAAGTGCGTTCTTTAGTCTCCTGCCATCAATGAAGATGGGGCTGAAAAAATTGGAATTTGTGAATCGATTTTTAATCTTAGAAGATAGAATCGTGATTCTCGATTTTTATTTCGAATTTTTTCAACCCTAACCCCCACACCTAGTGTGTGTGTTTGTGTGTGGTTGTGTGTATATTGGAGTAAGACAATATACAAGACCAAACGGACCGATTAATGGACTAAGAGGGGGCAACCCTCCCATTTTACTCTTATGTGTGTGTGTGTGTGTGTGTGTGACCACCAGGTATCATGCCCAACGTGGAGACCAAGGTCCTCCTGGTGCAGATCTTCGGGGAGAAGGGCCACCCGATCAGGAAGTACCAGCGCATCATGTACTGGTTCCCCAGGTTCAAACACATCAACCCCTTTCCCATCCCCCAGCATCTGCCCGAGGACCCCGTGGACCTGGCGCGACTCAGCCTCACACGCATCGCCTCCGACCTGGACGCAAAGGTCACCGTCTACCAGGTACGGACCAGCTGGGGTCTGGGTTGGGGGTCCCCAAAAGCACCGGAGATCTTTTTTTCTTTTCTTTTCTTTTTTTTTTTTTACACAACTAGAGTAACTGATATACCACAGTTTTTGCTGGCCGAGTACAAATATGAGTACTTTGTTTTGAGCTAACTGTACGATACAAGTACAAGATTCGAGTACAGATATGAATACTTTGCTTGATAATGACTCTCTTTGATAATTAAACTCTGTGTGTGTGTGTGTGGGGGGGGGTATATCACTCTTTCTTACATTGTTGTTTGTTATGTAGCCTAATTGTTGTATATACTGTATATTGATTATATCTAATCTAATCAATATCCAACCTTACATTTAATTTCCTAATGCAACTGATGAATAAACTTCATTTTATCATCATCATCATCATCATCATCATCATCATCATCATCAAATACAATTTTGCTTGCACTCGAGTCTTAACATCTGGGGCTTTTTGTCATTACTGAGTAAAAGTATTTTATCTTTGTATTGAGCTGATATCCAAATACTGGCATTGGGCTTGGTATTGATGCGCCTGTAGTTACAAAGGAACATATTGTTGAAATATAACAAAATGTTCATCCTTTTTGGGAAACCAAAGCCCGCTAATGACACTGTAGTGGTTTAACAGTATATAATATTATAGGCTCACCTGTGGTATCGGTGCTGGTTCGATCCCCCCAGACCAGCAGGAAAAGATCCAGGTGGTGGAAGTGAACATGTAATGCTCTCCCTTCCCTCCATATCCACCCGTTGAAGTGCCCTTGAGCAAGGCACGTAGCCCCCCAACTGCTCCCCCGGGGCGCAGGACTGTGGCTGCCCACTGCTCCCAAATAGTTAAATGGGTTAAACGGAGAGAGGGCAAAATTCCCTGGTACAGTACACGTAAAAATGTGTGTGTCTCTCTCCCTATAACATAGATGCCGTGCACAGACATCACAGAGAAGGGAGAGGAGATCACGCTTCCACACGTCGTAGGTACGTAAACGCTGTGTTGTTGCCCTCAAGGCCGGTTTCCCCTCCATCTCTGCCTTGGTCCCTGTTTGCTTTGGTCTTGTCTTGGTCTCTGGTATTGGTCTCGATTTTCCCAACTTCGAGCTCAGTAAAACTTCTTTGATAATAACAATAAATTAACAACACTCATATAAACTGTGGGGGCATTAAATGCAGACAAAAAACATACATACCATTATATTAGGTTAACAAAAAAAAATAATAATTGTCAATCCTTGGCATGATAATACTCTTCCTTCAATATTGAGCCTCTCCTCTCCTCTCCACTCCTCTCCTGTGTCAGGTATCCAGAGCCCAGACCAGATAGAGCTGCTAGCCAAGCATAACCCCAGCAAGCCAGTGTTTGTGGAGGGCCCCTTCCCTCTGTGGCTGAGGAAGACCTGCGTCTACTACTACATCCTTAGGGCCGACCCACTGCCCCCTGAAGAGAAGGTGGGAAACCCCTATAATCAGTCTCAGTGTACGGTAGGACTGGGCAATATATCAATATTTATAGTATATCGTCTGTCTGTGTTACATGAATGTTTATGTTGTCAAGTTGAAACCGTCTATGAGACCTTTTCCAGCTTGACAACATAAACAATCTAAATAGGCCCAGTGTTTATTTCCTGTTGCAATGTTTGCGAAGACAATACCTGACAGGAAATAAACTTGGGCACAAGCTGGTTCCCTAGCAACGGAATTCTTCTGAAAAGGTCTACAGTCCTGTTGTGTAGGTCTAGGGTGTTTCGCGTTTTCACCCGAGGTCCATGCCCGTGCTACCGTCTAGGTGTCGTTGTCACTGCTCAGCCCCATCTCGTGTGTGTAATCTGTGTCTTGTCCCCTTTGCCAGGTGGAGGAGCCCTACGACCCGGAGAGATGCTTCGACTACCCTCTTCAGCTGGACCTGGATCTAGACCGTGACCTTGGGGACGAGGAGAGCTTCAATGTGGACGACCGTAAGATATACCCTGAAATGATTTCATTCAATTCGCTGAATATACCCGTATTGGCCCCAAATATAAGACAACCCTGATTATAAGATGGATATGATTTATACCCAATAATGGTACCACTTCACTAAATTGGTATCGTCTGATATGGGTAGGGAAAAATCTGCTAACTGTATCGGCCTAAAAAAACATAGCGTTTTATCCCTATTTGTTAATACCCTCTCTGGCGATTTGTGGAGTAGGCCGTTTTTTTTTTTTATGTGTTCAACATAGCACGAGCCGGCAGTCAATACTTATTTGTTCAGGTAAGAAGCGGAAGATAATTGCAGAAGTGGACAGTTCTCTCACCCAGACAATCTGGTTTGTAGAACGACCATTTTGGTGTTCCTTCTCATACGAGCAGGCGTAGCGGCTTCTTGTTTTTGCACCGTAGCAGAGCAAGGTTTATAGTCTGCAAAAGTGTGCTTCCTCACTCATCAAAACAGAGCTTCCTGAGGCCAGTAGTAAAACTCCTCTAACGTATCATATTAGTGTATGAAATCATGGTGATGGCGCCCAGAGATGGTGTGGTGAACCTTCTCCCCTGGGTCTCTGCTCCTCCGTCTCCCCCTCAGCCTTCCTGCTGTCTCAATAAAGAACCATCTCTCCACTGTCTCCCCTACTCTGTCTCCCTCTCAGACTTCCAACTGTCTCAATAAAGAAAAATATAGTGATGGGAGTGGACTGCTCACTCTCCTGTAAGCCTGAGACACGTGACATTTTCGTGGGGAAAATATAGCTTCCTTTGCTATCTAAATCATATAGTTTGGCTGAACAAGAGAAAACCCTGCCATCAGTGATGTATGAACCCCAGTGGAATTGCAGACACGAGCCCCTCTGGTGAGGCGCGACCAGTGGCCTGAAATCTTCGCTGCGAACAGAAAATGCACTATATTAGAACTACGTAAACGGAAAAATGGTGCCCAAAAAATTCATTTGAATTGTTTGAGGAAATGTGGGGTTTTTTTCCTGCCATGTTCTCTTGTCCTCCATTTTTGTCTCGGGAGTAAAACACTGAGCAGTTACCTCTCATGGCCACAGGGTGCCAATCCTACATAGTGCAGCTTTAAAAAAAAAAATAAATAAATAAACAAATAAAAATATCAAGATAATGTTGGGTAGTCATTAAGGTTAGCGATTGAATGTAAGTCAATGGAATGTCCCCATGATGTATGAAAACATGGCTGTGTGTGTGTGTGTGTGTGTGTGTTTCCCCCTCCAGTGGATGAAGGACCAGTCTATGCCATGTGTATGACCGGTCAGGGAGACCAGGCCACCCTCAACCAGTGGATCTCCGGCCTGCAGCAGACCAACCCCATCCTGGGCCGCGTCCCCACCCTCTTCCGCCTGGACGCA
>OMKL01141106.1:0-13353 GCA_900302295.1 Parasudis fraserbrunneri | reverse complement strand
AGAGACACGAGAGAGAGAGAGAGAGACGAGAGAGAGAGACGAGAGAGAGAGAGAGAGAGAGAGAGACGAGAGAGAGAGAGGCACAGTGACAGAATGTTCTGAAGTGGGTTGCAAAGGGTGGGTTTCATGCATGTCTCCACTTGACTGGTTTGAATTATCTACAGTATAAAGGCATAAAAAAATCAAAAATCATATGCATTGTGATTTATATATGAATGTGGATATTGACCTCTATCAATAGAATTTCAATTGAAATTAAGATAAATTAATGTGTTAGTGTGCGTGTGCAGGTGTGTGTGTGTGTGTGTGTGTGTGTGTGTGTGTGTGTAGGTGTGCGCCACACAATGAGTGCTGTTACTCCACAACCACAGGTACATCTAAGTGAGGGAAATGCTGTCATTTATGAACACACAATGCTGTGTGCTAATAACTTGGTGTAATATATTAGACTATTGCTGACTCAATCAAACCCGCCACATCTGTATTGCCATGACAAAAAAAAAAAACGACATATGGACATTGACAGAACCGAACAGAAACATGGAAGATGTTCTGTAGCAGAACTGTCCACCTCAGTCGGCTGTGTAACAGCACCTTTAAAATGATGAGACACAAGCAAATACACTGGGTGAAAAACTGATGGGAAGTTTCCAAGCAATATTTTTCGGATACTTTAATTGAACATGCGAACACACAGTGGCAAGTCTTCCATCCAATCAGAAATGATCAAATAGGTCATGTGACCTACCCCGTTTCCAAAATACACGCGACAATTTCTCATGAGCATTCTATTGCCTTACATTTGGGCCTACTTATCGCCAATTACTGACAGAATCTGCCCCAAACATGTGCCCATCACCTTTAGGAATGTATGAACTGAGACAGAGTGTACACGTACCCTCATCCACTGAGACAGAGTGTACACGTACCCTTATCCACTGAGACAGAGTGTACACGTACCCTTATCCACTGAGACAGAGTGTACACGTATTTGTTTACACCATGAATTGAGTACCAAGGACCCCAATTTAAACAAGTTGAAAAACTTATTTGGGTTTTTATCCGATTAGCAGACCTCATACTGAACTGTTCTGTACTGTGTAAACTGTACCGGTGTATGTTGAAGTATGTTGTTTTGTTAATAAAGAATCTCAATCAATCAATCAATCAATCAAAACGTACCCTTATCCACTGAGACAGAGTGTACACGTACCCTTATCCACTGAGACAGAGTGTACACGTACCCTTATCCACTGAGACAGAGTGTACACGTACCCTTATCCACTGAGACAGTGTACACGTACCCTTATCCATTGAGACAGAGTGTACACGTACCCTTATCCACTGGTTGGCCTTCCTCTCCACAGCGTTGTTGGGCTCCTCAGAGTACAGACTCCACAGGCTCCGACACAGCAGGCTTCTGCACTCCGCTGAATACAACATCAAAGGCAAGACAACATTACAATTCAACACGGCACACCACGAAACACACACACAGTACAAAGACATGACACAATAAGAACTTCATACAGTCAGGAACACAGCTATGAACAAATTCTAATTTAACTCAACTATACATTCCATATGTGCATATCCTTGCATATATTAGACAGCTCATTTCGTTCTTATAGATTTAACACAACTATACAGTTCATCTGTGTATATCCTTGTTTATATCTGACAGCTCATGCCATCCTTGTATACATTTCATTTCTATTTCATATATTTTGTGTCTCTACTTTATTCTACTTATTAAGCACACTTAGGAGCCAGCAAAAAAACATTTCACTGCACATTGTACTTGTACGATGGATTATGTGACAAATAAACTTGACTTCAAAACATTCTCAACAAAGCCGTTGTTGCTAAATGCATGGGCTTAGGTGTGGAGTATAATGAACCAGGTGCATAAACATGGCCACCTCCTGGTATGTCATCATCTGTCCGACAGTACAAAGCATCCAATCATCAACATCGCTCTGGCCAGTAAAAAAAACAAAAAAACATCCATATGACATCAATCCAATAGGCCACTATTTTTAAGCAAATCTATTCTTTTAAATCCAAGGAAGCTGCCCCCTCCCCTTTCATTTTCCAACCCTAGTTTCCTAGTGCCAGAGGAGAGCGGTTCAGGTGTCCTGGAGGTCAGCTCACCGGCAGCAGTGACGTAGGGGATCCAGCAGAGCCTACCCAAAAACTGGCCCAGGAACGGAAGTCTTTTCATGGCCTCTGTGGTGGAGCTCTGGGGAACAGGACAAAAAAGAAAGAAAAAAAACAAGAGAGAGAGAGCAGATAATGAGACAAATTTAATTCCACAAGGAGAAGGCATCTCCACAAGGCAACTGAACACTGGGACTTTTATTAAGGTCTGTTTTGTTCAGGGGACATTAGCTTGAGCACATAATACACTCAAATAGACACCTTCACACCTGAGCTTGCCAATCGGTCTTCTACTGTCGGCCACTCAACAGGTCCACTGAAGTAGCTGAGTGTTAAGTGCCTTGCTCAAGGTCATTTCACAAGTAGTTGTTGTGGGAGGAGAGCGTGTTAATTGCTCACTTCCCCCACCCCTTTCCTTACCTCTTTCTTTCCCTGCCAGTCCAGGGATTCGAACTGGCAACGTTCTCATCACACCCCTCTAATCTTTAGGGAGCTGCAACCATTACTTCTGGACATAAAGGGCTTCCGCATATTTAATGGTTGCAACATTTTAATAGGTTACCAAGCTTTCAGTTTGACCTTACATGGATAGAACATGGATGCATGGAACATGGATGAAAAGCCCTTAGCCTAGAGTAAATTACCACAACCATTAACCAACGGAAAATTACATTACTAAAGCCCTTAATCTACAGTAAATTACCACAACCATTAACCAACAGTAAATTACATTACTAAAGCCCTTAATCTACAGTAAATTACCACAACCATTAACCAACAGTAAATTACATTACTAAAGCCCTTAATCTACAGAAAATTACCACAACAGTTAACCAACAGTAAATTACATTACTAAAGCCCTTAATCTACAGAAAATTACCACAACAGTTAACCAACAGTAAATTACATTACTACAGCCCTTAATCTACAGAAAATTACCACAACAGTTAACCAACAGCGAATAAAATGACCACAACCCTTAACCTACAGTAAATTACCACAACCCCTAACCTACAGTAAGTTACATTACTACAGCCCTTAACCTACAGCAAATTACCCCAACCCTTAACCTACAGTAAATGACATTACTATAGCCCTAACCTCCAGTAAATCAATACAACCCTTAACCTAGGGCTGCTCGATTATGGCAAAAATCATAATCACAATTATTTTGGTCAATATTGAGATTATGATTATTTAACATGATTACTCATTGACTTTGGAAACATCATGCATTTAAGGATCTTTTGAAAAAAAACTTGAAAGAT
This sequence comes from Parasudis fraserbrunneri, assembly GCA_900302295.1. Lineage (NCBI taxonomy): Eukaryota > Metazoa > Chordata > Actinopteri > Aulopiformes > Chlorophthalmidae > Parasudis > Parasudis fraserbrunneri. The sequence goes on along the minus strand of OMKL01141106.1, from coordinate 9,925 downwards.
TTCCTTGAACTTTAAATGTAATTCACCTGATAAAATGTATTTGTTTTTCTGTTAAATATAATTCAACTGAAAAACAAATACATTTTATCTAGATGATCTTGTTTTCATAACTGTTGGAAGCCAGAATCGTAATTGAAAATACAATTTGATTAATTGCACAATCCTACGGTAAATTAAATTACTACAACCCTTAACCTACAGTAAATTACTACAACTCTTAACCTACAGTAAATTACTACGACCCATAACCAATAGTAAATTACGCCAACCCTTAACGTACAGTAAATTCAATTACTACAACCCTTAACCTACAGTAAACGACCACAACTGGACCACAGCTTTATCCTTCCATTCACCCTTGTGACAAAGTCAACCTGTGCGAGTGCCGCTTCCTAAACAACTAAACATCTGACTTCATTAAGAGTAAAAAGCCGTCGACTTCGATATGAGACACGTCCACAGGTGTCGAGCGTTACTGCCGCCATTCCACCGCGTTCTTTCCCTGGGGTTCGTGTTTGAATTGCAAATTTTGATGGCGTGGCGGTGATAGTGAGAGATACACAGAGCAGGAACGCCCGCCAGGTTCAGCTTGGCGTGGAAGTCGACAGGGTCTGTGCTCTGGCCTGGGCTACCATAAAGACTTGAGTGTGTGTCTCCAAGAATAACCAGCTCACGGCAAAACAGACCGTCTTGTACATTTCACCCCACAGCCAATTAAAAACTCCAAAAGAGGCAGGGGTGAACACCGCTGACGAGACAGTACAGAGGACTTAAGAATGTGCGTGCGTGCGTACTTTTAATAAGTTTCAGTCCAGTATTTCATTACGTTTCAGAGCTGAGAACATTTCCTTACAACCTCAATTCCCGAGGGGTTTGGATAAATAAGATCCTGCTGGGGCTGGGTAATACTGCCAAAATGTCCTATCATGATGCTTTTCATATTTAACGGTATAATGACATTTGATTGTATTTGGGTTTTTTCTCTCCCAGTACAAATTACTTTGTGATGCAATGTGTTTTTGATAGGGCTGAACGATTTGGAAAAAATCTCATTGTGATAATTTTGAATGATATTGCAACTGCGATATGATTCCCGACATTAGAGGGAATTATCATTTTTGTACCAAACAAAGATGTTTTCTTAAGTCTAGAATATAATTTGTAGGCCGCGACATCTCTGCAGTACCACACTACTTCATTTAAAATGAACCCACATTTTGCCTTTAACAAACATTGCACCTCCTGTGATTTGGATATTGCACTATTGCATATTGCGATTTTGATAACATTTCAATGAATTCAGCCTTGGTTTTTGATGATTCTCGTGGTGTGGTTGTCATTGAAAATGGTCAATTCTCATCCAATTTCCATCGCAAATACTGCTGCATTGTGCAATTTTTATATTTACTGAATGAATTCAAACTGAATGAAAACGAAGAAAAGATTTCCGTTCATTTTCCGTCGAATGTCCCGCAAAACGAATTGGGCCATGTCTATACTGTTCAGTACAAACCAAGTATGGGACTGGTTATCGGTGTCACGAGTGTGAACCTGTATTGGCCGGTAGAAAAGCTCGTATCAGTGTATTCCTATTAAAAACGCATACCTTAGTGTGGGTTCATCATAACAACAGTATACTTTAATGCAGTACACTTCCCAGCCCTAGGGTCCTATTGTATATACACAGGTGTACAGTATTATTGCTTAGTGTTCCCGCTCCGGGGCCTCAAAATGCCAAAGAGGGTCATGGTTGAGATCAACGGTGAGATATATACAGAGAGCAGATCAAAAGGCTGGGGGTGTTGGGTGACTGGGACAAGGCTCTGGTTGGGCTTTTGTTAAAAAAAAAAAAAAAAAGAAAATAATAATTAGAGTGCCTGTGTGTCTGCGTGGAGTATAATGTGCACATGTGTGCATGCATGTGTCATCTTTACGCGCATGTGAATGTCGACCATTCGTCCCATAATAACAACAGGCCGTATCATATATTTCACCACCATCGCGCCAATAAAAAAAAAACACACAAAAAAAAACGACAGCGTAGCTTCAAGGCACACAGCGAGACCGAGGGCAGGACTCAATTTAAATCTGACATGTGCCAGTTTTAACTGAAGCCGTGTGCCGTTGTTGAAACGAAAAAAAAAAATAAAAAATACGAGATTCGCTGGGTACGTATGGTCTTTTTCAGAAAACGCCTTGGGAGACACGCTGCCCAGTGCAGCCGCCTGCACCGTTTAGTGCACGCTCAACTCAACTAGGCCACGCTAAATGACCCGCGAGGTCGTTTATCGTGTCGCTTAACATTTCCGGAAGACCGTGTTTGGTTTGAACCCTCCGAAAGGCGAGCGTATCGCCGTCTTTCTGGGGGCTCTCGCGAGCTCAGTTTTAAGGCTCGAGATATGATATAGGTATCATATGAAACTAGAGACCGCGTGGGAATCCGGAAATCCATTTCATGCCAAGCTACTGGGAAAGCGAAGAAATCGCGCTCCAGAGTTGCAACATTTTGATGAGGAAAAAGAATCGGTAAGCCCGATTACAATGGGATCCCTTGACCTCTCACCTTAAGATATTTGAATGTAATCGGGCACATTGAAATCATAAGAGGTGTTCAGCTACAACCATATCCAATGTATGCTAGTTCCATGCAGTTTTGTACAAAGATGTGATTTTCTCTTCTTTTTTGTTTATCTACCTGTGAAGCCAAGACTGGAATTTACATACCCTTGTTTATATACTGAACCACACACACACACACACACACACACACACACACACACACACAGCTCTGCCATCTCATTTCCTGAGACGAGTGACATTTTCCCTTTCTCTCTCTCCCTCACTCCCTCTCCCTCTCTCTCTCTCTCTCTCTCTCCCTCTCTCTCCACAGACTGACACTCCTTCAAAATGAGCTGATAAACTGATCCACTCTGCGGTGACACAGATGACTTCATCAGACCGCGGATCTATGCAAAACTCTGCGTGAGCACACATGCGCCCATATTGCCAGTGTACGCTCGTGTGTGTGTGTGTGTGTGTGTGTGTGAGTGTGTGTGTGTGTGTGTGTAACAATATACTGTACATATGGTTACACTTTTTCATAACATCTATTTAATACTTTAATCCTACACCCAGCACTGGGAGTCTGTATTCCAGTTCATTGAGATTTCCCCCACCAAAAGTTATGAAGCTCTGGAACACTGGATCATATATATATATATATATATATATATTACAGTACGGTGCGTAGCCGTGAAGGCGGAGTAACTTTCCTTCCATTCTGTGCCATGGAACCTTTTATTTCCCAAGGTGGGCAACACCTCCGGCAGTTGAGGGCGGGGGCGTTTTCACTGAGAACGTCCATCTTACGATGGAGCACCTTTTCATGAGTGTATTTATTTATTCATTTTCATTAAATTTTTTTTTTTCTTCTAGATTGTGGAATATATTACAGTAGGGCAGGGAGGTATACTATGGCATAATATGAAGGTATACCCGTCATGGACCCACGCAAAGGTATGGATTGTTACAACACTGTCGTCCACGATATAGGCAAATTGTTAAAGTTATACATGTATGTTTTTCCTTTCATCTAAAAAAAATTGTTCCTCGCAGCATGTGTTATAAAGATTTTTGGATACAAAATTGAATTAAGATATACCCTTTGGAATCAGAAAGCACCAGGTCAACTGTACTGCAAGAGAAAAAGAAAGACATACAGATGTCAAATCACACTGTAATTTGTACTGGGAAAAAAACTAATATCGTCAAATATGGTTCCACCATCAAAACTAAAAACCCTTCCTTACACACACAGCCGACCCGGGTGGGACCCATGGCCCAAGCAACCCTGTTCTGGACCCGCGTTGTATCGTCCCTGGTCAGTCAACAAGGGACAACTTATTTACTGTATATCTGCTTGACAGATCTGACAGCTCGCTAACAAGCCTCGAGGGTTATATTTCATCCAGCGTCCTTCTCACTAAGTGGCTGTTTGACACTATTTAGAGAGGGTCAACTGGGGCTAAAGCAACCTGAGAGCGTCAGAAACGCTGGCAGTCTCAAAGAGTGATTAAGTTCCGTCTTTCAGTCCAGCCCTCGTGTTACTCTGAAGACTCCTCAATACAAAGTGCACACTGTTTTTCAGGATAGTTAAAGGACTCTGTATTTTTTTTTTTTTTTTTTATTTTTTTTTAGAGCTATCCGACCTCAACACTCTCAATCGCTAGTCTCACTTTCTCAGATGAAAGTTATGTCAAAGTTGTCCGCGAACCGTTTTTTTTAAGTAGAGTTGAGATTGATTGATTTGACTGAGTTTTAATGGCCTGCGATAGAACCATTTTGGTCTGGTTTCTTCAGGGATAATCATAATTATTTCAGTTGGAGGGTCAGCAGTGTTATGTTGGTGGACAGTACAGTAGGTTTGGTCATCTAGCAAGGTTTTTTTTTTTTTTTTCTGTCAGTACTTATTGACACACACACACACACACACACACACACACACACACACACACCTACACACAGCCCAACCAAGGTGGTGTAGGGGCATCGGGACGAATACACACTGGTGGTGCGAGAGCCAGATGCGGGAAGTTCCATTTATAGCTCTTAACATCACCACTGAGGTTTCATTGACTGTGCAGAGGTGTGTGTGTATATGTGTGTGTGCATGCATTCACACGTGTGTATGAGTGAGTGAGTTTGAGTGAGTGAGTGTGTATGTGTGTTTGTCAAAAGTCAAACATTTTTATATTTTTCCTTACTGTATATTTTTAGGACATTAAGTGTATTAAAAATATATTTCTACCCATATGTACTTTTCTGAGAGTATACTTGCAATGTATTTTTGGTACTTCTTATGTGCTTTCATGAACCTGTACTAATTCAAGGCACATGTTTAGTATGATAGTCATTCATATGCTGTAAGGGTAATCTGAAGTAAATTTTTAACCTAACTGAAGTTGTACTTAAAAGTGTACTATTTTGGTAAGCAAAAGTAACCAAAAATACATCCAATTATGATTTCAATATCGTTATGTACATCTTAAGTACAACCTTTAACACACTAAGTGCAACTTAAGTGGTTTCAATCTGCAACTTTAGTATACTTTCTGAATACATTAAAAGTATACAAAGTATACTTTCAGAAAATATACTCAAGTATACTTTTATTATTATTTTTTTTTTTACTTGGGTGTGACTGAGCACTCGTGTCTGTTTGAGTTCACGGCAGAGCATAACCCAGAGAGTATTTTTAGAACGTTTAGCGTTGAGTGTGCTTACCTCAGATAAGACTCGGTGGTATTCAGGATACCAAAACATTATTGTCCCTGACTTAAGACCCGGCACCACTCTGAAAGAAAAAAACCCAACAACTACCGGCCTAACCCACTCGTCCGCTAAGTACACACATCTCAACAGCGTACACATGAAATAGAAAATGTGTTATTGTGAGTGTATTGCCCACCAAATCCTCAAGTGAGCAATTTTGGTTGGATGATTAGCTGCTAAATATGTGAGGGGAGAGCCTGTTGAACTGGGTCTGTGCGTTGCTATTATGGCTGAATGCTATGGACAACATATCATGTTGCCGGTATTTTAGCAGATACTGCAGTTGCGTTAGTACTTGCAGTATCCCTTTTTTTAAGGTTTCGTCTCAAAGGGAAAATCCAACCTAAAATAGAATTCACATATGTGATTTCTATAATACTGCACGGCGCAGTTTTGATTTGTGATTATGAGCAAGTGTCTCCTTAAGCTGAACGGCAGAGAGACAAATCCTGGAGCTGCTCCACACTGAATAAAGGAACAACTGACAGTATGACAGTACCTGTTGCGGTTTTACTGTGAGACGGTGATATTTTCTGTATGCCCTACATCTGAATACAACTCAAATAAAATGTCTATGGGCCCGCAAGGTTCAAAATCATTGCTAACGACAGTCGCGTGAATGGGATCCAGCCCTAGTTTTAGTCCCTTTGCGAGCACCTCTGGAAACGGTTGCAGAGACATGGCGTACTCTCGCACGGAGTTGGGTTTTGCAGCGGTGTGAAAGTTTGGCCCCCGACAGGTGACACTGGTCAGAGTGTGAGCAGGGCGGGCCAGCGAGCTCAGGTATGCACAGGTTGGTCCGTGGTGGCGGTTAATAAATGACTCATCAACTGCTGCCTGGAATTGTAACTCCAATATGAATGAATGCACAAGGCCATAGTGGGTAGACGTGTACTAGTGTCAGGAGTGCATTGGAATTTCAGCCCCTGTGTGTGTATGTGTGTGTGTGTGTGTGTGTGTGTGTGTAGACATGCATGTGTATGTACATGTGTGTGTGTGTGTGTGAAATATAATTTTATGGTCTTTCAGTGAAAAATATCAATACTGTGTGTGTGTGACAGTATGTACCATGTTCAAGACAGCTGTTTATAATAAAAAAAAAAAAAATGTTTATGTTTGCAACACAATGTCACTGTTCTTTTGACATTGACGTTTAACTTTGTAAGCAAGGCTATGTTTGGGGGGGGAGACATGACTCTCTCATGATGTCACTTCCTTCTCACAGTGTCTGTAATCCAAGATTTCCCTGTACCCTTACATATGGTGCTAAACATGTTATTGCAAGTGTTATCAATTCCATTTCATGTTACCGTATGTAAATTATAAAAAAAAATTTTATAAATAAAAAGACAAACACACAGAAGGACACAGTGTCATAGACGCAAACCTAACTCATTTTACACTAACTGCAATGCCTGTGAGCTGCCACTAGGGGCAGAGCAGCTAACCGTGAGTGAGTGAGTGAGTGAGTCAGTGACATTGCCGGTTATAGAGGTGCTTTGCATCTAAAATAATAATAGTCATAAATAAATAAATAAATAAATACAAACATACATACATACATACATACACTCAGGTATTTGGGATTTGAATTCATATCCCTCTGAGACACATACAGGTAGGCTTTTCACTTAAAGGGCCAGAACACAGGGTCAGAAAGGAGGGGTTTGAGTGCCTTGCTTAAGGATACTTCGACCAGGATGGACACATTGGCTGTTGCGGGCCATCTAGCCTGTGACCTTCCTGTTATAGACCTTTCCATAATCACTCTATTTTTGCCCCAACGTATTTCCTGTCGTAGAGTTTATTAATGCAGTAGCTGACAGGAAATACACTGTGGCCCAAGCTGTTGCCCTAGCAACAGAATCCTTCTGAAAAGGTCTTTAAGTCTAAGTCTAAGTCTCAGGAACCAGCAGGACACCCACACACATACATAAATGCATAGTGTATGTAGGCCATACATTCATATATCCAGGAACATACATACATTTACATAACAGGTTGGCACCACTAAGGAAATACCATATCGATATCCGTTGTGTTTTACTGATAAATGTCAATTTATGTTCAACAATCTACTTCTGAAGGCCAGAGATCGCCTTGACAATCACGGTAAATGATTGCATCCATATTTCTTTAAAGGTCCCATATTGTACTCCTTTTCAACACGTTAATATAGGTTTTTGAGGTCCCCAAAACATGTCTTTGAAGTTTATTGCTGAAAATACCACTCAGATGATACATTCTAGCATGCCTCCATACCCCTTTTTCAGTCCTGTCCTTGACAACTGGTTCCTTGTGCACGACACACACACGACCCAGGAACTGTGGCGTGTGCCTGTTCTATAATACCTCCATGGGCTCACGAAATTCAGATCAAACTGTCAAACTAGGCTTCGCGGATCAAATATGAGTTAAGATCCAGCAATTGCTTATCCCATTGATCACCTAAAATGTTGTCAGAAACATATTTTAGTGAACCGTTTAGGTGGAAAAAGAGAAGGTTTACTTACCGTCATGTTTTTTCTCACGCCCCAAATCCGGAACTGCAGGGCTTCAGTGCAAACTCAAGTTGAAGTTTCAAGTTGAAGTTTACAGTCCAACTAGGCGTTGCAGATCAAAAATGACTTAAGATCCAGGCATCCAGCGATGGCATATCCTATTTCTCGCCTAAAATGTCAGAAACATATTTTTAATGAACGATTTGGGTGGAAAAAAAGAGAACGTTTACAAGCAAACTGCTATGTTGTGCATGCGCACTCTAGAACTGTGGCACGCGCCTGGCTCATGAAATCAAACTGTCAAACTAGGCATTGCATACCAAATATGAATTTAAGATCCAGCTATTAAAGGTCCTATTTCCTGTCTATTTCTCGTCTAAACATTGTCAGAAACATATTTTAGTGAACCATTTGGTGGAAAACGAGAAGGTTTACGAGCATGCCGCCATTTTGTACACACACGCACACACGAATCAAGGACGAGGAGTCCCCACTTTACGTAGGAGGGGGAGGCAAATCTGAATGGCTTGTTGAATCACATGTTTTCTGACCAAGGCAGCCCAGAAAAATCTGACTGGGTTGTCTTATTTCACAGTTTGTGTGTTCGCCCATCAGAGACCCACATGTATGAGCACAAGCACTGAAAAAGCGAGTTTTTTCATAATATGGGACCTTTAAAGGAGCAGTATTTTGTCTTATGCAAAACTGACCAAATATATCAAAAGATTAAAAATGAAAAGTAATCTCTCACATTAAAAAAAAAAATAGAATAAAGAAATGATAAAGCTATCAGAAAGCTAGCATCGAGTAGTGTTTCTATTATCGGATCCAGGTCTTCTTTTGTTCAATTTTGATAAGAAAGGCTGTGATTGGCTGTAGACCGTACCGTATTATCGGCCCTTGGCCCTCCATGTCAAAAAGATCGGGCACCCCTGATCTGAGGGGATACATTTGCCGTATTATTCTCCTACCAGTAGAATCAGTTGACATGTCTTTTACACCTACCCCAGTCCACTCACAAGTTCCCAAGTGGTGCTCACCAGACCTATTAGAACTGTAGGGGAGATACCAGAGGAGACGGAGAGTGTCAGATCTTCGAGGCACCAGCTGTTTCGCTTTTGCAAAAAACTAGTACGGAGGCTAAACTGGCACATTTTGATATTCAAGAGTCATTCACATTGGCTATGTCAACCAATATTGATTTGGTATCATATTGGCACCCAACATACATACATATGTAGCCTATGGTATACATATAGGAAACACACACACACACACACACACACACACACACACATATACGTTCATACATAAATAATTGCATAAAAAACCAGACCATTGCTTTTTCCAAACCAGGAGTGAAAGTGTCCCAGAATGAACCCAACCACATTTTGGCCACAAACTCACACCCGAAAATAACGACCAGAATCGGGCTCAACCGCAAAACTGTTCCACTTCACTGGGTCTGTTCAATGCGCCTCTGTTTTTACAAATTCTCCTCTGGCGCGAGATACGAGTAGAGCAAATTTAAAAAAAAAAAGAAACACAGAACTATTCAGTACTATTCAGACAGTAAGTCAAAATGTAATAAATCAGTTACAGCTGACTAGTTACCTACTTAAAATTGTAGTCAGTAATGTCATTGGAATTATTATATTTCCTAATAATCGTATCTTAGAATTCTACCACTCCGTAGCTTTCAATGGCCAGTAGCCATTCTGACGTCATCATTAGAATGTTAAGTTCTCAATATTCTAATCACACCAGTGTTATCGTGCACCTGAAGGGGTTGAATTGAAAATGTATTCAAAGTTACATTTCGTTTGAAAAGTGTGAATAGTGCTGCTGCTGTTGTTGTTGTTGTTGTTGTTGTTGTTGTTGTTGTTGTTCTCATCATCGTCATCTACACAGCCATGATTAGCTTTTTTTTTTCTTTTTCACAATTCACCATCATTATAATGCCTGCTTTCATTTTGAGTTGGGACCCAAATCGGGTCACATGCTTTCTAACAGTAGTAATATGTTTGTGATATGTTTCAATGAGCCCGGGTCCCACAACAAGAGAGAAAGATAATCTAATTTGGCTTCCTAAC
>OMKL01141103.1:0-12173 GCA_900302295.1 Parasudis fraserbrunneri | reverse complement strand
CGATCGCGTCCTCCCGTCGACGGCCCCTGGCGAACTGCGCGCACAGACGGCGATCCTCTTTCGTCTCCTCCGCGAAAAGGCACCGCCGGGTCAGGGACGACGCTCCCGAAGAGGAGCTCCGCAAGCTCATCCGCGTAGCCTGTAAATGAGAAAAACAATGAGGTCATGTTAAAATATAGTAGCTCATTCTGGTTACTGCTGTTCCATTGTAAAAGCACCTTTTAAAATGTTCCATGTTCCACATGTGCACTTAAGTTTTTCGACAATATTATTCGTGTGCAATAATAAATCTGGATGTTTCACTTACCGAAGGTTGGAGCAGTCTTGCTTGAGGCTGTACCACCATCTATGTCTTGGGGATGGTCACTTTGAGGACAGGCTTTGCCATCTTCTTCTCATTGTAAAATCAAAGTGAGGTCTAGAGAAGAACATTGATAACCTAGAGCTATGTGTACACGTGTTTTTGCGCCAAAACAGCTCTCTCACTCTCTCTGTCTGACACACACACCCCTTTGGATTGTCTGGTAGCTGAATGAACTGGTGTTACAATGGTGCGTTCGGTCAGTCCTCGTCAACTGGTAAAGTCACTGCCGAAATGCCACGCAAGCTACTGGGAAGTGAAATTACTGTTGGCTTTACTGACAAATAAACATTGTTTCAAGTCTTCCCTTTTGTTCGTGGATGGTGTCATATTGAACATAATTGTTGGAAAGAAGAAACGATGACGACAAATAATCAATAAAAGTTACCGTAGCAAGATGTGCCACCGTAGGGATTCGTTCCCTCTGCTGCCAAACAAAAAATCTCTGTTTGCTTATCCGAGTACCTAAAATGGCTGATATTCCATTCCATACATTGCATGTATTCCATATACAATGGCTGAAAGGCTCAGGAGACAAGGATTGATATAAGCCAATTAAGGGGGAGGGATGATTAGGTGGCCTTGATGTCAGAGACCTAATTGGGTGTGTGTGATAGAAGCCCTGGGTTCTTTCACAACCGAGTTCAGTCGGGACCTTGGTTTAAGGTCTCATCCAAAGAACGGCATTCGCAACTGTATGGTCTCCCTATTACAGTATAGGTTGCATTGTTACTGCCAAGTCCAGAGGACAGAGTGCTCCCTGCTGAACAACAACACCACTTTCCGACAATGGTCTTGACCAGGGCTTGAACTGGTGATCTTCTGATCATGTGTCCGGAGCCCTACCCATGTAGCCACTGCTGGACACAACTTAGGGTCAGCTTGTCATATATTTTGGCAGAAAACTTATATTTAGTCAAATATCTCCACTTTTCCGCGAGATTCACACGGACCACATTCTATTACACGACGGGATGGCATTCACGGCAGCACTAATCACATGAAAACTTCCGTTAATGAGCCGGTGCGTTTACAATTGCCCCTCACCATATTTGTGATTAACGGAAGTTGTCATGTGATTAGTGCTGCTGTGAATGCCGTCCCGTCGCGTACACAGAAAGTGGTCCGTGTGAATCTCGCTCAACAAATGCCGCGGGGTGAATCGCTCCAGGATGCATTGAGAGATCTATGGCTGTATATGGAATACATGCAATGTATGGAATATCAGCCATGCTAGAATACTAGTAAGTAATTCATGAATTCATCCAGCTAATGTGCAATCCCACTAACCAAATACACCTAGATTAACTTGTGACGTTCATTTATTTGCTTTGACTGGGACGGCTGCGGTTATGTAGGTATACAGTTAAACGTCTCATCATGTCAACACGGAATATTACCGACAGGAATGAGGGGAACGTGCATTGATATTTGACGTTATAGCTCAAATGTTGATTTTTCAGTATCGGTGAAGTCACCAGACAATCCGAAACACCACAACGAAAGTTGGCTTTTGTGGGCGCCAATCATACACACAGCTAAGATAGCTAACGTAAGCTAAACTAACAATTAGTTGCCTTTATGTGGCGCTGGCTAACATTAACCCACAAACACATTTACCCAATATCAGGCAGCTAGGTTAGCTGGCTAACGTTATTTAAGTCATTACGAAGTGGCTATGTGCTTACTGGTTCGATGACTTGTTCAGTGCCACTGACAGCGGGCTCCCGAATAGTTGGTATCGCTCCCTTCTTCAGTATAAGCTTGGAAACAACTCCAGCATTGTATAGTCCCTGGTTCTCAATGTCGTCTTGGGAGAAATGTGCAGTACACACCCGAGTATGAGCACTTGGGAGAGCAGTTGGAGGATCTCCGAAAATGAACTTGACCCATTGGTTGTGGAGCATTTTTTCTTTTGGAATCCAATGCAAGGATTTATTAGCCACGTTGCAGCCAGGAACAGCACATTTAAAATTGACATTTTTTGTCATTCTATGCTAACGTTAGATACTCACAATAATGAAATTGTGGCTGTGTCAAACTGCAGTTTGTGGGTGGTGCGGCTACAACGACAGTAGGGCGTGGATATGTAATTGTCTTAACGGTGATTGGCCAGTCTCTTCTTCTTCTCTAAATTTAATGGCGGATCGCAAACCAACGTGTATAGGTGCATACCGCCACCTACTGTCTTGGTCATCCGTTTCTATTAACAACGTTCTTTATAACTGCAATTCTGAATGGGTTGTTTCAATGGGGAGGGTTCTTGACACAACTGCAGCAACTGAACTACATACATATTTAACATTGTCCCAGGGTTGGCCAAACACAGGGAAAGTCAATTTTATGGAGACTATTCCCTGTTACCAACTTTTAGCTCAGCCTCTCTCTTAATGATCTCTTAGATAATTTCAATTCTAAAACTGTGAATGCTATTGATGTCATTGCACATGTTAGGATGAAATCAACTTCTGGTAAGCAAAAAGCACCATGGAGAAATGCTGCATCTGTAAAAATCCAGAAAAAAGAGTGCCAGAACCCACATTCACTATTCCTATAAAGAGAGACTTCATTCCTACAATCTGGAGTTGAAAAGTGCTAGACAATCTTTCTTCTCTGACATCAACAACAAAAACATTAATAATGCATGCCCTTTATTTGCCACTGTTGATAGGCTGACTAACCCCCCGGCACAAATAGCCCCTGAACTCCTATCCACTGATAAATGCAATGAGTTTGCTTCTTTATTTAGGGATACAACTCAAAATATTAGACAAACTATCAGTAATTCCAAATTAAACAAAAATGTGTCACCACTACACTCACATAAAAGTAACTTGATAAACATGACCCAGTTTAATGCTATTGACTACAAAGCTCTTGAGGAAACTGTACAACACCTTAAGGCTTAAGCCATCAACATGCTGCCATGACACCCTGCCAATGAGCTTCTTTAAAATGTTTATAAATGTTTGGCAACTGATTTACTGCAAATAGTTAACAGCTCCCTCCTGTCAGGCATTTTTCCAAAGGCATTGAAAACTGCAGTTATTGAGCGTCTATTAAAAAAGTGTAGCCTGGACACTTCTGTAATTAGCAACTACAGACCCATATCAAATCTAATAGTGTCACTATTGTCACTAGTGTCACTTGATCTTAGTGCTGCTTTTGACAACGTTGACCATTCAATACTGCTAGTCAGACTGGAAAACTGTGTTTGATCTTAGATTGGTTCAGGTCCTATCTGCAAGACGGGGACTACCGGTATTTTGTTTCCATTGGCAACTACATATCCGAGCGAACTAGCATGACGTGTGGAGTACCTCAAGGTTCAATTCTGGGACCTCTTTTATTAAACCTCAATATGCTCCCATTGGGTCTAATTATACAAAAGAACAAAATCACATTACATCATGATTTGTGCTCATGTTCACTTCTCCCATTGGAGTTTTTTTTTTGCATATTCAGTCGGGTAAATACTACAGGAAGCAGACAGGCTCCCGTCCACACCAGATACGCCTCTCCTTCCTCCTTGCCCCTTGCCCTCCTTCCTTTATTTTAGGGACAACCAGTCTGATTTTCATCAGTCTTTTTTTCTTTTGCAATTAAAAGAAGGCAAAGAGAGGTTAATACCAGTACACGCAAAATACATAGTGTAAGGGTAATATGCAATATGTATTAAATACCATAAATAGTCTAATCAAGTATGTGCATAAGAGCAATCTTGCGGCACAGGAACTACCCGATCTCAAGTTATCTAACAAAAATATGCACATAGTGTGACTGTAATCAAAAGTCACTGTAACCTTGCCCAGGGGCAGGGACGGAACAATAACATCATATTAGGCACACCAAGGATTTTTCTCAACAGGCTAGGCAAGATGACCAGAGAACTGACGTGCCAAGAGGCTGGGACCAGCCTAGCGCACCAACCAAGGAAGGCCAAGTTTAAACCACGGCCCGCCTCTTCCATAGTTTCCACCAATAATTACTCAGGAAAAAAAAATCATATTTAACCAAAGTACAATCTGACAGAAATTGTTCTTACCAGGATCTAGTGGTTGCAGTTAACTATTTACAGCCTGCGATTTCTAACCTGGTGGGAAACGTGTGTTCGTCAAACTCATATCTCGCGTTCCAGGATTAACTCTTTACAAACAACCAACGCGCTACCCTAACAACAGCATACATAATATACAATAATCGGTCCATATTGTCCATCAATAAAAGTCTATAATCGGTTGTAGGCCCTACACTCTGAAAGGGTCCGGGGCAAGACCAAAACAGGACCAAGTCCCAAGGTTCATCATTCGCATATTAATTATTATTATAAATGTCCAGTAGGTACCATGCATGGAGGTATTATAGAACTGGAGGAAGGATGGCACAATGGCCGGTCATTCAATTCAACTTAAGTTGCTCACCCAGCGCATACGCTTTTTTTGTGGGGGGAGCCCGGCCAGTGTATCGTAAAGCACCTATACTTTCCATCTACGTCTACCTTATTTTGTGGCGAAAGAGGAGGCACTTGATCAGACTCGAGCTGTCTTACCTCTTCCAGACACTGCTGAATTATGGATAGAAAATAGCAAAAGCTCTGAGCTATCCCCACAAGCCAGGCACAGCTCAGTTCATCAGTGGTTCACCCGCTCAATCGCGAGTTACAACACTTGCCACATCTTCCTAGCTTGCTAGCTAGCTATGCCTTCGTGGACTTCCCGCAAATGCATCTTCCCTGGATGCCAGAATTTACAGAAAAGCTCGGTCACCTTATTTAAATTTCCGAAGAATGGTGACATGAGGAAGAGGTGGATTGATTTTGTGGAGAGTCACGCTATTGGAGAACTTAGGATCACCACCAACACCCGTATCTGCAGTGAGCATTTTACACCGTGTAGTTTTACAAACTTCCATCGGAGACAACTGGGATTCACGGATAATCCGTTATTACTGATGAATGGGGCCGAACCGACAATCTCCCTCCCCGGCCTTCATCCTCCCGTCCCGCCGACATCTGGTGCCATCATCAGCAGTACGTGCCCACCAATGAGTGTAAGTTGCCTTGTGTGCTTATGCTATTATTATAGTAGGTAACGTTAGTCCACAGTAACTACTAAATTGTGTAGGAGGTGCAACCCCCTAACGTGATCTGAAACCTAATTGTATAGCTGTTCTTGGCGGGTTTTCTTAATCATTCAAATTTGGCTGGGTGGATAATAACAAATGTTTCTGTGGTGTGACAAATTCAGAACACATATTTATTATTGCTTCACCCGGACTTGAATGCAAATGAGCTGCTGCTCCCCACGCCCCTCTCCGGAATCTGACGTTAACGCCAAACGGCAAAAGAAAGACACAGCACAATTATTTTTTTTAAATACTTACATCTCCATCGTCTGCACTTTTGTAACGGACAGTTGGTATTGATTCGTCTTTCAGGAAAAGTTTCGTGGCCAGTCCTACGTTGTATTGACCCAGGTTGGTAAAGCAGTCGGACACAAAGTGGTTAGCACACACGTACAGGTTTTTGCTAACTGTAGCTGGGACGTTGCCATCAAAAATGAACTTTATCCACTCAGCTCTTCTGTTCTCTGAGGCTGGGGGCCGATGTAACGATACGTGCTGGTCTGTGCAGCCATCAACAGAGCAGTTCCCGTGCTTAGCTCTTAGCTTCGACATGATGCTTTTTATTGTTGTTAATGCTTCTTCGGTGTTACCAGATCTCGCGCGAGAAACAAAACCAGGTCTGTGGAAGCAAGCAATGTCAAGCTAGCTTCATTAAGCTGAAACAAGACTTCCCGTGGGGAGGTTTTGCCTTAAAAATAAAGTGTGGAAATTGACACATTCATTATGAATTTGATCAAGTTCCGGCAATACAGCACTATAACAATCATGTCACAATACTCAAAGAGCCTCTACATTAAACCTAGAGTGTAGAAAGAAAATGCTGCAAAACATGTAAAAACAATTATGGAGCAATTATGGCGACTGCTATTTATCATGTACACTAGGGCTTGCTACTGCAAGTAGAGGCCTCATAAAAAACAAATAGAAGACTCGGATACAAATCATATACCATATGATACAGGAAGCCCTCTTCTTCCATAAACACAGAGAGTGAGTTGGTGTCGTTTATTATCCTTTTCGGAAATTATCTTTGTGTCTGTGGCAACTGTCAGACAAATACAACCACAACAAAAAAATACATTACAATTAAAGACAAACATTTAACAACCAAGTGCTCCACATCAACGTCACCAACAATCAAAAATGAACACCTCATTACAACACACCTCATATCATCAGGATTTGTTTATCGGAGCTATACTGTGAGGTATAAAGGATTTGTTTATCAGAGTTCTACTGTGAGGTATAAAGGATTTGTTTATCACAGCTATACTGTGAGGTATAAAGGATTTGTTTATCAGAGTTATACTGTAAGGTATAAAGGATTTGTTTATCACAGCTATACTGTGAGGTATAAATTATTTGTTTATCAGAGCTATACTGTGAAGTATAAAAGATCTCTGGGCACGGGAAGTCCGCAAAGGCTGTACCCTATGCCTCCGTCCTGATGGTAGCAACTCTTATTCACCATAGAGAGGGTGTGATACATCACTGAGCACTGCCCTCCCTTTCCCCGCCACTCAGGGCTCACAATGCAGTGTCATACTGTGTTGTTGTTGACCCGCCATCTCACCAGGCATATTAACAACCTTATTGAGCTTGTTCTTGTTAACTACAGACAATGAGAAATACCAAGCAATAAGGCAGAGAGTTTGAATACTCTCCACAAATGAACGCTAAAAAATAACCAATCTATATCTGTACACTCCAAACTGTTGAAGCTTCCGCATGAATGTGTATGTGTCTTGTATTTGTCATACTTGGCAATAAAGCTGATTCTGATTCTGAAGTATAATCGCTGTAATCCATTCTTGTAAACGACATCTGTGTTTAAATCCCATGACAGTTACTGTCCCTAGATATTTATATTAATTTACTACTTAAATACAGTCACCATTAATAGCCACTTGTTGGTGTGTCCCTCTGTTAAAAAAGAAAAAAAAGAATTTCCTTCGTTTTCTTGGTGTTTAGCTGAAGAAAACTAGTGTGACACCAATTAACAAACTCATCCACGCATCCCCCGATGCTTTGTTTCATCTTCAGTGATCATACCAACAAGCACTGTATCATCAGCGAATTTGACATCGGAAACATCAGAAGTAGCCCTGGATTCACTTGTATAGAGAGTAAATGGCGCTGGGGGGATGACGCTCCCTTGTTGGGGCCCCTGTTGTGTTGGTAGTAATAGGGGAGGACACTACAGCATTTACCCTGACGCACTGTGACCCATCAGTCAGGAAGGACTCCACCCATCTGATGATTCTGCTATTCGCTTCTGACTGTAACAGCCTACTCTATTAAAATATGCGTTCTTATAGTATTGAATGCGGATGAAAAGTCCACGAGCATAGCGCGGACATATCGTTTCGGTCGATCAAGATGACAGTAAATTTTATGCAGTACACAGAGAAGAGCATCCTCTGTGCTCCGCCCACTTGTATATGCAAATTGCAGTGGGTGAAGTTTGTTTTGCACCTCACTGAGAACACGATCTAACACTATTCTCTCCAGACTCTTCACTATAGTAGACGTGAAGGCTACTGGCCGGTAATCATTTAAGGCCTGTGGTTTCTGTGTTTTCTGGGCAAGTGAAGATTTCCAGGTTCTGGGAACATAGTATGTATCCAGTGAGATTTGAAATAAGAGACTGTAAACAAAACTAAGCTCTTCCCTACACTCCTTCAGTACCCTACCTGCCTGTCTGTAATAATTGTTTTTGAGATGTACGGTGTGTTATGAAGCCGCATTTCATTACAGTGTGCAAGTGTGCAATGTAACGACAGTAAATCGAATCTGATCTGATCTGATCTGCTAATTTATCAGGGCCAGCATCTTTTCTTATGTTAATCCTCTTTAAGTTCAACAGACTTCCTCTGCTGTTATAATAACTTCCTGGTCGGGGTCAAGTTGTTGCCTAATCAGATTCCACTCAATGTTGAGATCTGATGTGTCAAACCTGCCATAGAATTTATTTTATTCATTTGCAGAGGTCAAATCATCCCAGTGACTACCTACAATAACTGTTTTCTTCTTTTCCTGTCCTATCATTGTATATACTCCCTGCCATGACTGCCTTAAGTTGTTCTCCCTCAACTTCGTTTCTGTCTTCTGCTTATATTTATGTTTACACCTTGTGACAATTTACCCAATTTTCTTCTGCATAACTCTTACCTGCCTACTATCTTTCTTCCTCAGTGCTGCTTTCAATTCTCTGTTTGTCCATGGTTTATCATACAGAAACATTATTTGTATTGTATAGCTTCGTTTAAATGCTTAGTTTGTTGTTTTAAGGTGCAAAATCCAACTTTATCAATAGCTTCTGTGTGCTTTAGACTTGTACAGAATCGTTCTTTTATTTTGAAAAAGGCAGACCGGAAGTCTTGTTGTTGTTCGCTAGCGGAACACAGGCCATTCCGGAGCTAACTTGCTATCTACAAGACAGAAGAATGTCGAGGAAACGCTGCGCATTTGTTTTACGTCAGGAAGCAAATTTGTCTTTGCACAGCCTTCCAAAGGATACAAATATTAGAGACCAAAGCTTATAAGGGGACATCTTGTAGAAAGCGCGATTTCCATTTATTTCATGATTATAAAGTAGGTCTAGGTGCTATATAAATACTGTGAAAGTATCAACACGCTCAGTCCTCGGAGTAGGGCACACCGCCCGCATTCAGAATCTGTGCCTGTAACCCGAGCCGTTTGGAGTTCCGTAACAGGATGACGTCGGCACGAGACAACGCTGGCCCTCAGCACCGCCCACCATAACGCCCATGGTCCGACCTCCCTGTATGCGGAAGAAAACACAAGCATCACTCTGTCGTGTAGCTGTCTACAAGACAGAAGAAAATGTCGAGGAGACGCTGCGCAGTTGTTGGATGTCAGGAAGCCAATTTGTCATTGCACAGCCTTTCAAAGGATACAAATATAAGAGACCAGTGGCTTAGATTCATTTTTTTGGAAATACCACAGAATTTCAGTCCAAACTTGACTGTCTGTGCAGCTCATTTCAGTGCTGACTGCTTTCTCAACCAGGCACAGTACAATGCAGGTTTTGCCAAGACACTAAGGATAAAGGATACCGCAGTTCCCACTTTGTTGGGCCCTACTCCAAATCCGCAACCTGTAAGTAAATTAGTATTTAATATATGTTGTGTTTCGTTAAGGAGGCAGCTGTTAACCTTTCCTGCTTCAGTGTCCAGACATAGTCCTAGAATGGTTGATATTCCATACATTGCATGTTTTCCATATACACCCATAGATCACTCAATGCAATAGATGTTGTATGGGATGTTTGTGTAGTTCTCCTTCCAGTATGGCTGCCTGTAACCATTGGTAACCACTTTCAAAAGAAAAAGCCTAATTTCTGTGCAGTGGTAGAGTTGGTAAAACACTGGAAAAGCATGGTGTTACTATTCTACTGTGACTTGTTTACAAGATCCAGTAAGAAGACACATAATTGTTATGTTTTGTTGAGATGTTAATCATATTTCAACACATAGCAACCGTTGTTTTGCACACCACAACCGTTGTCTCATCCATTGCCGTGTACAAAGCAATGGTTGCCGTGTTACAGACAGCCATGTTGGAAGACAGAGACACAAACGTGTAAGGCCTCTATTCCTTGGAGCGATTCACCCCAGTCACGTTCTAATTTGTTGGGCTCTGTGTGCACTCGCCAAATAATCAATTGCTGCAACTTGGGGTCAGCTCTTGTCATATGATATCAAATGCCTTTGAAAGTTTTGGCAGAAAACATATATAGACTAAAATATCTCCACTTTTCCACGAGACTCACACAGACCACGTTCTGTGTGCATGACGGGATGGCATTCACAGCAGCACTAATCACATCAAAACTTACGTTAATGAGCCAGGTGAGTTTACAGTTGCCCAGTTGCCCCTCACCATGTTTGTGATCAACGGAAGTTTTCATGTGATTAGTGCAGCTGTGGAAGCCATCCCGTCGCGTACACAGTGTGAATCTCATGGAAAAGTGGAGGTATTTTCTACTTAGTGGTGGTTGATGTCTTAATCTGTTTCAATTATTCATCAGGAACTAAATGCACTCTTGCCATACCATTGATCCTTGCGTGGCTGTGGTGCCGACCTGATGGGTAATGATGAATCAAATCGTCATCGGATTGATTTGACTCGCACCCTTAACTGTAACTTTTCTTCTGTTTTCTTTCTTATTTCCTAAGGTTCTGTTGTGTCCCCAAACCGTGGAGATTGGAACTCAGAGGGAAACGGTGACAACTAACTTAGGTTGCCAGGCTTATTTGACAGTTCCAAAAAGAACTGTGGCAACACAGCTGTCCAAAGGAACCCTGGTGTCCATACGCAGTCACGGTGCGTATTCGTCCCCGCCGGTTAGGACTGGTCCACACTGGGGACGGGATAATAACGGATACTAGGCTATTCCAGCACCATAAACTTATTCTAACGCCACAAACTTTCTCAACACTTTTTTCTCACAACTTTCTCACGTTGTTTTCATCCTGCAGCAAATGCGTTGCTCCTCGTGTGATTACAGAGTGTGGCCTCTGGTTGGGGTTAGAAGTGGATTGATGTCCTCATTATATTGCAGCCAGGTTCACAGCAGCCTTGTAAAAAAAAAAAAAAAAAACAAGCTTAAAGAAGAAGAGTGTCTTTTGCACGCCTGTTTTATCTGGACAGGTGCATCAGAGAGGAACAGTCATCACATCAGAAGAGAATAGTCCTGCGCACTGTCTTCACTAACATTCAGTTTCATTCTAAATACAACGTTTCAGTCGTCGGATACACGATGAAGGTCGGATGACCAAAATGCTGTATTTATAATAAAATTTTATGTTAAGTGAAAACAGTGTGCTTAGTCACAAATAAATCTATGTATGGGAAACAATGCATTTGACCAGCACTGTCAACCTGCGGGATGCAAACTCACATTACTCCCACCCATATTTTCCTTAGATGAGAGCCACCTATCATGACCAGATGTCTGATTTTTGTTAAAGGGGTCCTCCTAAACGGCGAGCTTAAAGGAATAAATGAGCCATGTACTGATTTGCCTCAAGGAAAGTAATATGACTTGATGAGTATTCTGGTTGTACTTTACACAGGTTGCCAAACAAGTCCACCCCTTCGTACCAGAAGTATCGGAGTTGGTACCGACAATCAAGGTTTGAAAAGATCCCACAGAGGGCAAGCACTGACGCCTCCACCAGCAAAACGGCCCTGGGTAGCAATCACTTTTGAAGATGTTGGCCTGCTTACTGGACTAAAGAAAGCTGACCCCTCAACAAGTGAAATGTAAGTTTAGTTTGTCTCAGAAGCCTACTTTCACAATAGTCAACACACCGATTAGGCTACATAAAGCCATAGTGAGTCATTATTGATTTGACAATTAAAAAAGTTTTGCCATTGTGATCAAATGCAGTATCTGAGGATGAATGATGGATCAGCACAAGATAACTACTACATTTTTTAGTAATTATATTATTATAGTAATTATATTATTATGTATTACGAAAACTAGGTGTGACTATATTTTTGAATCAAAAGAGGCGATAGAAGATACATTTTCTGTCATAACTGTTGCAGAGTTTACTGAAAGATGTTACCATCTGATTCAGAGTTCACTGAAAGATGTTACCATCTGATTCAGAGTTTACTGAAAGAGGTTACTATCTGATTCAGAGGTTACTGA
>OMKL01141102.1:0-10178 GCA_900302295.1 Parasudis fraserbrunneri | reverse complement strand
GCATGACGTCATCATCTCCATCAACGGGCAGAGGATCTCCTCGGCGACTGACGTCAGCGCTGCCATCAAGAGGGATGCCTCTCTCAGGGTGGTGGTTCGCCGTGGCAACGAGGACGCCATCCTCACCATCGTTCCTATGGAGATCGACCCTTGACCCCGCCTTAGGCCTTACACATGAGCAATAGCTCATGTTTTTTGTTTTGTTTTTTTACTTATCGCCAGTGGACCTTAAACGGGTGTGGCTGGGATTCTAAAGCCACGCCCTGATCTGCGGCCAATAGCCAGTGGCGCCCCAGATCCGGCAAAATGCTGGCTTTGCCTTGAAAGGAACAACTGTACAGAAGCCGGCGGCAGAGTTGCAGTTCCTCATCCCAGTGTATTTACACTTTTGTTCTTGTATGCCTTTGGTCGATGCTATTACTACTGTTTACTTAAAATAATGGTTATTGACATGTTGTTTTTATCTTTGTTTTGTTCTGTTTTTTTTTTGTTTGTTTGTTTTAGTTTTTCCTTCAATACAGTTTTGCTCAGTCAGGCCTACCATGGTAATGTTTAACAATGTAGAGATATTCTAGGCACATCCAATTTGTATAATTGTTGTTTTCTAAATTCCTTTTTTTTGTAAGTACTGTAGTCTGACATTGTTCTGTTGAATATATTTTCTGTACTGAGAAGAAAATAAAGGGTTCACTTTATTTTGTTTTATCACGCCCTGCTTGCTCTCTCTCTCTCTCTCACTATCTCTGTTTCACACACACTGCATACATGCATACACACACACACATACACACACACACACACACACACACACACACACACACACACACACACACACTGGGCACACACACACATCTTGTGATTGACTGCACCCAGGCCTTCATTATGATATTTTTATTTGCATGTGCACTGTATTTGCTTAACCACTGCATATACACATAAGGGAAACATAAAGCCAATTGGGATCTGGTTTGAGTTAGTTTTTTATTGCCTTCATAGGGGTTTGATAGTGGCCCTGTGTATTTTCTGGGCCAGGGACCCTCCAGGGCTGACCTCAGAGACAGGGGAACGGGCCAAACACATGATCTGATCCAGGACAGAAAGGCCACAGAATGAATCTAAGTTTTCTTTTTAACTGTATAAATTGTAGATAAATCATAGATTCTTAACTGAGAGTTTGACTTGAAGAGGAAATCTTATTTTTCATCTTTCTTGACCATCCATCTTTTTAAGCGTTGAGCATTTTACGTCACCAATTTACCAACTGATTTCTCCCATCCTCACAAAACTTCTGAAACCGAGGCGAACGTTCAGAATGTATTCAATACTCATTTTCAACAGTCAACATGGCATATCTCCAATCCAGTTGGTGTTTTGGTGTTCAATGGTGGAGTTGTTTACATCTGGACTATGGATTGCACCTTTAACCCTCAACTCCTACCCCTCTGTCATCCTATATTTCACATAGGAGCCATATTACAGTTAAGCATCCAGACATCCTGCCCAATAGCCCACAGGCATGTAACATAATCACACATGAGTACATATAGACCAACCAGCCGTGGGGTTTATTATTCTAGTCTTTTTTTAGCAGAACATGATAACATAAGTACTGTATACTTAACTTTTCAATAAGTATACATTATGTACATGTTCACTCTCACGGTCATTCGAAGGTTATTTATGCTATTTTGCTATGCTTCTGAAGGAGCCTTCACAATGTTGAACTGATACTGAGACTTCAGTGACTGTGTAAGTGCTACTTAAGTGTTGCTGCCATCTCATGGTTTTTTTCAATGTTGCAGTCTGACGTTTCGACTACTTTGCGACAGGTAGTCGCATCTCCACTCATCTCCATTTCTGATATGAAATTCTGACTTGAATTGCAAATGTCTTGGGTACACAAATATTTTTTCAGAGTATTGCAATTTTCAGCTTTCATTGTAATGAGCAAAAGATTATTCTGGGAGTGAGAGTGGTGCAGCTGTGAGGGCCAGACTGTGCCCATTAATTTAGTCATGATGACTGCCAGAGTGTCAAAGCCTGCACCCAGACCATCAGTCACCTGGGGCATGACAGCATTAGCTCATTACTCCCAAACGCCGGTGTCGTGACCAGCTCTCTCCGGCTACATGAAGATGCCAGGATGTGCTCATTGTACGGTCTGGCGAGATGGATTGCATGTGTCACAAATGCAGGGCTGTTATTTTTCATGTTTCTCAGAGCTGATCTGGGACCAAGAGAGACCCAAGTCCCCTTAAAAACAACAGAATTTGATGGCGAGGGGTGCATTTCTATTGCAGAGTATCTGCATCGCACTACAGACAAGGTTAGGTGAGAATACGTAGATAAAAGGGGGGGGACAGAGACGACTGCTGATGGTACGCACAGCACATGTTGTCGTTCAGCTGCAGGCACCACTGCCCTTGACCAGGGGTTTCATAATGAGACAAAACTGATCTGTATTCTATAATGCTTGAATGTTTCCTCATATGCACAAGGCATTCCTGTGCTCTTGCTATAGACATGGTATTCAAAATAAAAGCAGACCGTTTTCTCATCAGCGCCAGTTGCTTTGTTTTCCATGTATGAGACCATGATGGAGAGTAGGTAGGTCTCACTCAGAAAGACCAATTAATAATGCATAGCTTGGTTATGAGCCCTGTGTTTTCAGATGGGTCCTGTGGGGATCTACGAGTTCAAGTGGGTCATGTTAAACACTGCATCACTGCCCTCCACTACATCATCGATTACCAAAGAGCTGTCTTCCCCCCCTGTGACAACTTACAAGCCTTAAAGGAGTTCTCAGGCACTTCCATGTTGAGTAATGGTCATTTCACTGTTGATACAGTTGGGACCACTTGGTCCCCAGGCCAGAGCTGCTTATGAGTCAGTATTCACTCCTTCGAAAACATCTGTACCCCAGATCACTGCCAAGAGTCATTAGTGATTGAGAGAGGTCTGTGTTTCCAGAATGCTGCGTCTGGTTGAACATTGAGCCTTCAACACTCAGTCAGTAGTAGGCCTTAGTGTAAGTGTAACAGGTTGTCCAGTGTAGTAGCGTTAATGGTAGCTGTCAATTGCAACAAAACAAAAGTGACAAAATTGGGGATGATTTCTGCAGGACACCAATATTATTCCTAATTGTCTTGCTCAGCTGAATCTTGATTTGTCCTTCATGAAAAAAGTCTCTCCTAGAGTTTTAAACAGGAAGATAGATCAGACTCTAATCTGTGATTAGACATCGAGGCACTTTCTGGAGCTACTCCAATGACACTGAATAGGAGACAAAAAAATGGCTTATTTGTGAATGAGTATCTATGGCCCTGATGTTTCTGATTCCTCACTTTAAGCAGCCTATGGCCCTGATGTTTCTGATTCCTCACGCTGAGTATGGCCCTGATGTTTCTGATTCCTCATTTTAAGCAGCCTATGGCCCTGATGTTTCTGATTCCTTACACTGAGTATGGCCCTGATGTTTCTGATTCCTCACTTTAAGCAGCCTATGGCCCTGATGTTTCTGATTCCTCACACTGAGTATGGCCCTGATGTTTCTGATTCCTCACTTTAAGCAGCCTATGGCCCTGATGTTTCTGATTCCTCACATTGAGTATGGCCCTGATGTTTCTGATTCCTCACATTGAGTATGGCCCTGATGTTTCTGATTCCTCACATTGAGTATGGCCCTGATGTTTCTGATTCCTCACATTGAGTATGGCCCTGACGTTTCTGATTCCTCACTTTAAGCAGCCTATGGCCCTGACGTTTCTGATTCCTCACACTGAGTATGGCCCTGACGTTTCTGATTCCTCACACTGAGTATGGCCCTGATGTTTCTGATTCCTCACACTGAGTATGGCCCTGATGTTTCTGATTCCTCACACTGAGTATGGCCCTGACCTTTCTGATTCCTCACATTGAGTATGGCCTGCGTTGTTTTCAGATCCACGTTGGCACACAGGTCCAGCCATGATGGCTTTGCTGATGGGTGTTTGAGTTTAGTCCTTGTTGCGAGGAGGAGTTGTGGCTGCCACTGTTCTTCTCACCCTGCCCAACACACGGGCAGGAAGTCTGGGTGGCCTGCTGGGTAGTTGACAGGCCCAGAGCCGGGAGAGGAAATTAGTCTTGGACACATACAGTGTCTGCTGTATAAAGATACAAATAACATACATACATATACTGTACATACTGTATGTATAGGAAGTTGTGTACTTAATTCCAGGGTTAAAACTATAGAGAAGACACAGAAAACTCAGAACTGAAATTTTAAGATAGACAACAGATTTGTATCGCTTTAGTGTTAGATCAGCATCATGGAATGACTCAATCGAGATCATTTAAAAGCATGAAGAACATATTTTAGAGGCCATTTGTAAATCAATTAAACCAAGAGAAAATGACGGCCACATATAAATGTGGTCTCACCTCATTATACAAATGAAGCAATTGCAGCATTTCTTTTGGCTACAAACAGAGAAGGATAAGCTATAAGCTGGCAATTTACTTCAAGCTATGAGCCCAGGGTCAGGGCATGTTGTCACATTTTTGACACATGATTTTGGGGCACGTTGTTTTAAATAAATTTTTTTAAAGTGTTTTCAATTGAATAATATTACAAGCCACCATGTCACTATGCTATATCCTCTGGAATTACTATTACATGGTTTTGCACAGTGTAAAAATTAGGAGTCACAACATTCACTTCACTGCAATAACTTTGGTAAGTGTACATAAATTAACAAATTGAATGGCGAAATCCATAACACTAAAGATGGCAGCAACAAACAAACTACTTGCGACAAAACAAACATATTCAGAGAAAATAATTAAATGTAATGTGATTTTATGTGGAGTAAAACTATAATCTACCTCATCTTGAGGTTAAATGTGACTTTTAAAGATGTTTAAAATTAATTTTGGGAGTCCTTCAGTAAGTGGTTACCATGGTAACTAAGAACTCTGTGGCAGGTGGCATATGCATAGAAAAAAGTGGAATAAATTCATTTTTCTATCACAAAATTGTCCTTTTTGACCAAATTAAACATTCTGTGTTGTCAGCAATTTACCAGTAACTTCAAATATGAAAAGAAATACAATGAAATGTATGACAGTTTCTTACAAATGGCTACCTATTCAAAGAGTCAGGGGTCAGGTCTTGTTAGTCCCTGTTATCAAGATGGCAGCAGAGTGAACCAACTTCTCTTTAGACAGACTTTGATAGTTATTCATTTTATTTCTATAAGCAGTAGAGATTATAGTATTGTGACAACATGCCTCATACTGTGTGACAACATGTCCTGCCATGGGGCAAGTTGTCAAGGTGTTTTGAATTGGTAATTATTTTTGTTTGCAATCATTTATGAAAAAGGTAATAGTGCCCATATTTAGATGTGACTTCAGTCTATGTATCACTGTATAAATTGGATTTCAAAACACAAGCAATGCTGAGAAATACGTGTGAGTAAATGTGAGACAACTAGCCTGTGTCTGCCCTATTCAGAAGAGCAATCACCTACCTAAAAAAAGGATCATTATTGTTGTGCACCATATATTTACATTATTTTGAGTTAACACTGCCATCTCGAAAAAAAATATTTCAGGTGCACACCTGCAAAAATATCATTACATGTAGAAAGTGAGGTGATTTAGCAAACCATCAGGGTTTCCCATGTTCTTGTGCTATATTGTTCTATTTCTGGTGGCCTACTGATCTATGATTGACAAGTACATAAACTCTGTATGATATGATGCCTAATCAACATCATATTCAAAATAGACACAACAAAAAAGAGAGAAAGAGGAAGAGAAAGAGAGAGAGGGTGAGAGAGAACGAGGGGGCACTATTGAGCACAGTGCTCATTGTGCGCACAGCACAGTTCAATCAACTCAGCTTCTTTGGCACAGCTTCAAATTGAGCACAACAAATACAATCCTCTAGCGCCCCCTTTCG
The DNA here is from genome assembly GCA_900302295.1 of Parasudis fraserbrunneri. Classification (NCBI taxonomy): domain Eukaryota; kingdom Metazoa; phylum Chordata; class Actinopteri; order Aulopiformes; family Chlorophthalmidae; genus Parasudis; species Parasudis fraserbrunneri. The sequence continues at coordinate 4,231 of OMKL01141102.1, read as the reverse complement.
TCTATTTTGATTTAGATCTTTTACCCAATCACAGTCGAGTTTACTGAAATAACGATTCGAAGTCCTTTGTCACATGAAAACATCATTTTCGTTTATTGGCTATCGTTCCTCTTGCAGTGCACTGTGAATGACGCTCAAAGGTCTTGGTAGCGAAGGAAGAGGGAGGGGAAATTTCAATGGCCGTTGGAGGCACTACAAAATGCAAAAAGTCCGGATTATCACCAGTTTGTAGACTATATTAGCCGTGAATGTGTTCATAGCACTTTTCTTTATTAACATACGTCGTTCATAGAGCATACTCGAGTGAGTGATGTTTTTTATGGTAGTTTTCATTGCATTGCGCGGAGTTTACCCGCTTGATTAGTGCGCGAGTAGGAGGACCGGAGACCAGGCCTAGCCTTTAGCCGGGCAGCAGAGAACAAGCGGCTGTTCATTGGAGTTGAGAGGTGAGTGTGTTGTTGTTTTTCGTACTTTGGGCTACATTTGACTTATTTTGTTCTTCAGTCTGGCTTAATAGCTAACACATTTGGGCACTTTACTGTTTCATACATTAACGTTTGTCTTCGGTGATTTTGTAGTCATGTGAAATGTAAACATGACCAACGTTAGCTCTAGCATAGCTTAGCAGCCAGCATAAAGCTAACACGTTAGTTTTGAGAGCTAACAGTTAGCTAGCTAGCAACATAACCTACATAACGCTACAGTAACTTTATAATCAGAAGCAGGCCCATCTAACTACTGTTCACATGCGTAACGTTAATTTAGATGGCATTGTATTTAGCTAACTTTCAAAACCAAGCTCACGTTAACATATGCACCCTTTCTAAATGTATCCAGTGTTCGCTAACGTTAATCTCGACTGGCTGTGTTATATGCTGATAAACATGCTAGATTGATGATCTAATGCTAACGAAGCTAATGTGACGAAATTGATAACTAATGTAGTTCAATATTACCTAACGTTGGTTAATAATATCTAACCAACGCCACTTGAACCAACCACGTTAATGATATGTTATTAAAATATTTTAATAAACATTATCGGACTCACTGGCTGTGACCTGACTGTGATGAAGTTGTGTTGCCATCAGTAACTAACTAATTAAGAGGCTTGTGAGCTATCTGCTTCCTTATCATAATAATTAACTTCTTCTTTCCTTTGTCCACAGAGAATATGTAACATAAAGAAACCAACATGACATCCAGATTCGGTAAAACATACAGCCGCAAGGGTGGCGAGGCCAACTCTAAATTTGATGAGGTCTTTTCCAACAAAAAACCCACTCCGAGCACCAAATGGGGGGAGACCACCTACAAGGCTCAGCTGGGGTCAAAAAGGCCCACGTTAAAACCCGACGCTCCCGAGCTGTCGAAGAGGCCCAGGCTTGAGGACAGCGACAGCGATGAGGACCCCTTTGGGTTTGACAGCGACGACGAGTCCAAGACGGTCACCTCTCACAGTGTGCCCCAATCTAAAGCCGCCGAGGGGGGAGCCACGAAGGCAGTCTCGGCACAGAGCAGCCTGACAAGTACTCCCATGGCTCCAGTGCAGAGCAGTGGCATCTCAACTGTCACATCCACAAGTAAGCTTAGGGGACGTGGAAAAAAAAAAAGTTGGAAAATTATGACAATTTCACTGGGACTGTACCTGTAGTGCACCATATCACACACAGCGTTTCCCCTAAAATTGTTGTGTAGCAGTGGTGGTAGTGGGAGGTGGTTCTTGGTGCTGCTTCCAAATCTGTCCCTGTTTTGGTACTAGTGCAGGTTGAAGCATTAAAACCCTAGTTTAGATACTTGATTTGAGCTCAGATACAACGCCCATGTCCGTTCTCTGTTACTGTGGTGGTAACGTTCTTGCTGTGGTGGCCAACCACTGCTAAGTGAATGTAGAGGAAACACAGATGCTTTATTAGATTCAGGACATCAAACCTATTAGTCTAAGCTAACCGTTTATAACTATGAAATGTCAGATGTAGCCTTAGTGGATTTTCCCACGACACTCTGGATCTTACGTGCAGGAATTGGGTTCCGATAACTTTGAGACAATTGTTGTGGAATCGGCGATTCTGCTATGTGGAGCAGGCAAAACTGCATGGTTCCCTTGTGTGGTTTACATTTAGACGTAGGAAGCGTTGCTGTCAACTGATCTCCTTTCTGTCTCCCTGACAGCTTGACTAAATATAAATTAGCCTTCGCAGCTGCCACAGCTCTGGGAGAAGCCCTTTTACTGGTTTCATGTGAATCTTAGCTCTGTCTAATGACTGGATAACAAGGGATTTCATCTGATATTCCAGAATTCTTATTTTGTCTCAGTAGTTGGTGTAAGTGATTCGCCAAGAGAGATTTTTTTGTTGTCGTCTTTGCTTCCTTTTTTCTTTGTTAACAATGTATTTGTTTTTTCCCCCATAAAATAGACAGACATTTCAGTGATACATTTTGACACATCATTCAACCCAAGCCCCCTCCCCCCACCCATTTCCCATTATATTGGTATATAAACCAAGCAAGATAATGGCAACCAAAAAAATGAAAAGACATACAGAAATGAATACAGAGATGTATACTAAGTACCAAAGGGCACATTAACAGTACCATCCTGAAAAATAGACAAATTAATTCATAGGGGAAAAAAATATTAAAAGAGACACACAGGAATGAAAAGAAAGCTAATAAGCGTAGAAATAAATGTAGGAACATCCCTAGAAAAAGAGCGATCACTCAAATTGGACTGAACTACAACCACTTCTTGTCTGGGCATGACTCCTCAATCATCTAGGTCAGCTGCCTCCACAAAGTCAATCAAGTTATGCCATATTCCCTCAAATACATCAGGCCGCTGCCTCAAATCGTAAATTATTCTCTCACGGGGAATACAAGAAGTGAGTTCGCTGAGCCAGAGTGAGGGCGGTGGTGGGTGCTCATCCTTACATTTAAAGGAACACGCCAACTTTATGGGAAATGCGCTTACCATCTTCCTGAGAGTCAGACAAGAAGATGGATGAAGTAAGTGCATTTCCCATAATGTTGCCATGTTCCTTTAAGGGCTGTGCATTTATTAACTGTTCCCAGAGCTATTCTTATAAAGCTTACTTTGTTACCCTGCACTGGCAATATCGATGTATGCCTTTTATAGAGCTAGCCTAGGTTCAGGTGGGATGTTCATTTTAGTTTTCCCAGTAGCTAGATCATTTTGAACAAGACCAGAACATGTGAATAAGGGAGCCAACTTCAGATTTATGCCATGGACAGTATTGAGAGACTGTTTGGTTTATACTCTGCAGTCTTTCCGGGGTGTAGTCGACTATCAGATTGAACTCAATCATTCAATGTTTGTTTATTATTAAAAGAAAAACATTGTGCCTTTTCACACAACTTGGCCCAATCTTCATCATCAGAGTTGTGATCTAGGTCAACCTCCCATTTCCCCCTCACCTTAATCCCCTCCTTCTCTAGCAGATGATTGCCAAGAGAGATTTTTGCCATGGTCTTTAGTTGATTCATTATTTGATTGTAATTCTCCATTGGGATTTGAATTCCTAAAAGGACTAATTCGCTGTAACTAAATGCATACAAACAACATACTACCTTGAAAACTATATTTTCCCAATAGTATCCCTCTGTTAGAGTTTAGGCCGTGTCTCATGCCTGTCAAACCAAATTAATTTGTGTTTGCAGTTTTGGGATACGTGAGTTTATATGGATGAAAAATCAACTTTATATTCCAGTGAAGTGCCCCATGTCTGAATTGTATTCCGTTAGTACAACAATTATTTGATGTGACCAAATGTAATTGTTGTACTAACTGAATTGTATTCAGTTAGTACAACAATTATTTGATGTGACCAAGTGTAATTATCTCTGTATTAAAACCTTTTATATTTCTGTTGTTTCTTTCCTGTCCACAGTCAAGCCAACTCCGGAGCAGAATGTCGTAAAGAATAGTCAGCCCTGGTACAGAAGCACATCAGACAGTAATCAGAAACCTATGGCCCTGTCCTCCGTTTCAAAGACAGTCTCCTCTGATGACTGGAACTCAGTAGGGACACAGGGGTCCTTCTCCTCTTCGAATACAGACACGGCCCTCCTGTGTAAAGACTCCGCCGATGCACCCGGAGGTAGCGGGGACTCTCAGGACGGGCTTTCCACGGAGGAGATGACAACCGGCGAGCAGGAGCCTCCCGCGGAGCCCGTGGTGGACAACATCCCCCCTTCCCCGTTCACCCTCAGG
>OMKL01141100.1:0-13660 GCA_900302295.1 Parasudis fraserbrunneri | reverse complement strand
CCCCCCCGTACCTCTCTTCCCTTCGTCTCTCTGCTACCCCCATCCAGCCCAGTCCCAGTGCTCAGGCAGACAACAGGGCCTATCCTTCCAACAAAACACACACCAAAGCTCTTCACTACTGCAGCTGGCCATTAATCCTAACCTGAAGCCCCTCCACAGAGACCAGAGAGACAAGAGACGAAAACAGAGAGAGACATAGAGAGAGACAGAGAGAAAAAGGAAAAGAGAGAGAGATAAAGAAAGAGAAAATTAGAAAGAGTGACAGAGAAAAGAGGGAGAGAGAAATGGAGGTAAGAGGAAGGACAGACTAAATAAATGTCAGGGGTGAGAGAGAGAGAGAGAGAGACAGAGAGGCAGAGAGAGACAGACAGAGAGAGAGGCAGACAGAGAGAGAGAGAGAGAGGCAGAGAGAGAGAGAGAGCGAGAGAGGCAGAGAGATATGGAGATAGAGATAAGTAGAGACAGAGTCTAAATACTCTCGGGATACCGAGTGGGCAGAGACAGCGATATATTCAGGGGACTAGAATATGCTCATGGACAGAGTTACCGCTAGCAGTACATATTCTCATTCTGTCAGAACCGCTTTTCAGGACTTGAGACCCAGAAGGAGGAAAATTACAATGAGTCCCCGCGTTATTGTGGAGAAATTGGTAGCTTGAACGGCTTCGGGTTATTAACTGGATAATCTGAATTTTATTTATTTTTTAAGTTAAATACATTTGAATGGCAACTCAAAAGGTCAAATAGCCCCAAGATTCAGTCTGAGCCCTGGGAGAAATCTGCTTAGTGGGATTGCTTGGTGGAATAACAAAATCCTTAGGATTTCAACATGAACACACACGTTGCTGTGAGAGGTATGAGAGTACCCATACAGATGTATGTTGTTGGCTGCCGGAGACAAACGTACACCCACACACACACACACACACACACACACACACACACACCCACACAGTGGGACTGCCTGGTTGAGCATTCCCAGTCCTTGGCATTTCTGAGCATAGCTACTGCTGTGGTACCAGACTTAATCAATTATTAATAGGCTGCAATTAGTCCCTCATCTGCCCACTTCCTTGAACTTTAGCCGACTTATCAAAAACACATACAGCGCATACCAGACATAGGAAAGATGACAAATATTCAGACGATTGTTCAGTTTCAAAAGACACTTAAAAACATGTGAAGCACTTAAAAGTTGGAAGGTGAATGCTGCAACCGATGCCTTCACATTTGAGGCTGCTGGAAAGTTAAATTAAATAATTGATTGGCTGAATAATATGTGTAGAGTGCTTGATTTCCATAGGGGAGAGTTGCATTTCATCATCTTCACTTTTGAGGCAGTTGGTGTCTGATACAAGTGAAATCATATGTTGTTCAAATGTTTGAAATCTATTTTCAAATACTGTGCACAATGAGAGAGACAGCTCTGCAGGGCTGACCCGAATACTTCGAAACTTCAATCGCTGCCACGATAATACATGTCAAAATCACTATTCCAATGCTTTGTTTTCTTTGTTTGTTTTTTTACCCTTCCAAAAATGTGCCTACATCAGCATAAGAAATAGCTTATAGAAATAATAATCCAACATTCATTTAGAGCATCAGTTCTTCTCAGACACTGATAATATATGAACTTTCCAAAAAACGTATCTTCCCCACAGCTCACATTTACCCAATGCATTTAAACTCTTGCGCGAGAGCAATGGAGCTTCGATTATTCGATAATTATTACTACTCACGCTTCGAAGACCCCCCAAAAAAGGGTAATGGAGACAGCCCTCCAGCCTCTGTGCCAGATGGACACAGTCACCACAACTATGTCAAACAAAAGGGACTGCGACATTTTCAGTTTTCTCCTGAGGGACTTGCTCTACTCCGTTGCCTTACCACCCTGTACAGTATGTACGGTTCAGCTGACGGCATACTAAATTTGAAATGGGTTCAGTGGGCAAACATTTCTCCAACATGAGTATACAGAAATAAATACCATGGTACACCGTTTCCAGGGTTTTATCGGGTAGACATCTGAAAAAAAACACAAAAATTAAAACCATAAAAAAACACCCATAATGGTGTGAAACATTATTGATGGGAAAATTAACCAATCACAGAGAGCAACGATGTGACACCAGACACGCATCAAGTGTTTGGGCTTCTGTATGAGCTGAATGTAGTTAGGATGTTGGTTTTCCACACATCATCTTGTTATTTTCCACATGCTGCATGCTACAATCCAGAAACATTACTATAGCTAGAACTTACTGTTAGAACTGTGAATGCACTTGACAGAATATCAGACATGGCATTTATTCTTCAAGCAGTCTTAAATAAATATAGGCTACTTCCAACTACTTTTACCGTTCTTACTCTATGTTGAGCCATATTTAACATGCTCTGTTGACAGATGTTTGTACGTAAACACATGGATAACTGCAGGAGGAATCGCAATGTGAAAAGCCTACCTGAAATAGGAAGTTAGAATCAAGATTGCCCATGGCTCAAGACGGTGGAAGGCATGTAAGCAGGGCACTGAATACTCATGATGGTACATGGGCAGACTGATGTCAGATGTTCAGTATTAAGGTTATCCAATCAGGTCCAATCATATTCCACTCAGCAGCTAGCTAGCAGGCTTTCCTCTACACGTCAGTCTCCACCTCAGACCAAAATGTTATCAACAGTACGTGCCATCTTGCATGACAATTTGCATCTCATATGCAGACAACACTTTCTTCACTTGTCTTAAAACTCTTTGGGCCCATCCTACATCATCATACACTATATACACAGCTCATCCCAAAATCATGGGAATTCATATATATATATGTGTGTCTTGGCATGTAGCTTGATGGGAAATGTACATTTAAATACCATAGACAACCTTGCCTCCAAGTTGTGACAGAAAACTGGCTTCCTGTACAGAAACAGAGCCAGCTTTCCTTTGATAAGTAAAGGATTGTTGAGGCAGTTGATGATGTCATTTATAGGCATGCTTAAACCCCTGGACTCGGTCCATCACTCTGCCCTGGTGATATATATGATACTCATCATTGTGTGCTATATGATAAAGTTGGTTGGCCTTCTCTTACAGCGAGGCGAAACAAACATTGGTATTTGTTTATCTTCAAAGCCCTTATTGGTAAGCTACCTCCTTACATAATGATTGTTAGAAAGGAATTTTGGAACCTATCTGAGTCGATCAAATGATTGGATGGTACTTAACTTTCTGAGCTTGGTAAAACTGCTGTTTCCTTTAATGCTCTGGAATCTTGGAATACCCTCCAACTTACTTTATAAATTGAGTTTCTTCCCTCTTACGGAGAGTTTAAGGCTTTGACTAATAACTATTGTGTATCAATTTGTAATTGTTTTTAGATGATCTCCAATGTTTTTATTTAAATTTTTGTCCCGTATTGTATGTGTTTTTTTTATTTTTTTTTTTATTGTTGTAAGGTGAACATCACTGAAAATGAGGGAAACCTCAGTATCTTGAATGTAAACAAAGCGTTGAAATGAAAAATCTGGAGTAATGGATTTTGTATATTGGAACATTGCTGCTGGGCTTTGCTACCATTCAGCCATAAGAGCATTAGTGAGGTCAGGCACTGATGTTTGTCTATTAGGCCTGGCTCACAGTCAGTGTTCCAGTTCATCCCACAGGTGTTTGATGGGGTTGAGGTCAGGGCTCTGGTTCTTCCACACTGATGTTGAATAACCATTTCTGTGGACCTCGCTTTGTGCTAGGGCTGTCACTCTTTGTTTTAAGTTCAAACTGTTGTTCGAGACCCGGTGAAACGTTAAAATATCAAACTGTGATATGTTCAAATTAAAATTGGAGGGCAAGTTAGCCCTTCTATTTATTTCACAATCATTGTATCTTCTATCTCTCTCTCTCTCTCTCTCTCTCTGAGAACTACTACAGTAGAGTGCATTGCTGGGAGACAGCGGCACAACCAAATAGCTGTTGGAGCCTACAACAAACTTGCCAGAGAAGGTAAAATTACGGTAATGTTAATTGCTTTGGGATTATTTGCGATTATGAAAGGCATTGGGCTGCAGAGGGGGAGGGGCCGGAAAATAAAGGTCAAAGGGGATTTTGATAACATAAATGTTCGATTCAGTTTGAACGAATCATATGTTACTTTGTATTCGTTCGAACATGATTTTTGGAGGAAGTGACAGCCCTATTTTGTGCACTGGGGCACTGTCATGCTTAAACAGGAAAGGGTCTTCCCCAAACTGTCGCCACATAACTGGAAGCAATGAATGATCTAGAATGTCATTGTATGCTGTGGTGTTAAGCTTTCCCTTCACTGGGCCTTGAGCACGAACCATGAAAATCAGCCGCAGACCATTAGGCATCTGCATACTTTTGGTCATATATAATTTTGGTACCACAGTATATCAGCGCCATATATGGGTACTTATTTGTTTATTAGTAACCCCATTCGCAGCGCTTTTATGCAACAGCCACTCTTCCTGGGGTCCACACAGAACATAAAGCATATGACACTGCAGTGCATCGTTGCAGTACATTACATTCCTTGTACACCGTGTGGTCAAGATCAATCAACACGGTGCCTTGGAGGAACTTTTTCGACTGTTGCTTGGTTGCCTCAGTAGATTATATTGGAGCCAGGGAGAGCTGCAGCCAACTCAGGTGCCTCAAAACACAACTCACTCAATGGTGGTCCAACTGACAATATTTTGGTTGGAATTAATCTGTATGATGCCAATCAACAAAAGGATGTAGGTTGAAAATAAATAAATAAATAAATATTGAATATGTAGCCTAATAGATATTAAAAACCAGAAATTATTGTATTTAAGAAGTAACATTCTTTCCAGCCAGGCTATGAGTCTGCAGTGACTCTCCCAATGTAAAAAAGCATTACAAGAGAAATATCTCCATTTGCTCATGCACGGCGGCAGTAGATAGTCCAGTGAGCAGGGAGGGGGAGGACAGGTGGGAGAGAACAGAGGGATCTAGGCCTGCCCATTACAGTGCAACCTTGACATTTTGAATTCTACTCTTTTCTTTTCGCCAGGGACTCGTCACATCGTGAGAAAACAGGTTTCTTTCAACAACTGGCCCTCAGCTCCTTCAGCACCAGTACAGAAATATTTTCTCCTCCACAGCGTGGCAAGGCAAAGAAACATAAGCAAAATGTCAAGCTTCGACATTAAATGGAAGATCCCTCCATTTCAATCTGTTGTTTTTCCACACCGGGTTCTCCCAAGACGGGGGGGGGGCGTGAAGACTGCAGTGAGGAAAAACAACAGAGTGAAATTCAGAATGTCACGGTAGCACTTTGAGTGAGAGGATTTAAGTAGTGCTCTTAGAAGTTTCCCACCGCTAGCTGTGCCTCAAAGTACCTGCCCGGGTTGTAGAAGAACAAAATCTGTATCCTTAAGATACGGGTCTGGCAGAACCACTATGTGAATGGAGCCGGGGAGGGGGGGCTGTTACAGACACACACACCACGTTGTGAATTCACAAACAAATGAGAGGTTGGGAGAGAGAGAGAGAGAGAGAGAGGGAAAGAGAGACTGCAAACAGAATTCTGTTTATCTTATAAATGTCTAAACAGAGAAACACAACACTAAGAAAAACACAGCGCTATGCAAGTACGGTGTATTTCTCAAACTGCAGTACACAACAGTACAGTATGCGCGGGCAGTGGCGGCCTAAAGGTTCGAGAAGCAGGCTCGTGACCGGAAGGTCGCCGGTTCGATCCCCCGGACAGGCAGGAAAGATCTGGGCAGGGGAAGTACATGTATAACGCTCCCCACCATCAATACCAACCGCTGAAGTGCCCTTGAGCAAGGCACTTAAACCCCCACCTGCTCCAGTGGAGCTGCTCAGTGGCCAACAGTGTCAGGCTGTGGTTGTACTGGGCGGCTCCTAGGTGGGAATGTGTGGAACTGTGCGAGTGTGAAGCAGGGTGCTGCTGAAAAAGAGCATCCGTGCTCAGCGAACCTACCCTGGGTAAATAAAGGTTCAAAAAAGAAAAAATCTGAGAGACTTCTCCATCATAAGCTTTTATTCCTGGTATTTATTGGTTAACATAAAGTCAAGAGTTTACTGCCGAGCAAATGTATAGCCCAGAACAGCAGGAGTTATTATCGATCCGCAGTCAGTCTCTTCATTTTTTATTTTCACTCTCAGCCACTTTTTTCTCTCTCTCTCTCTCTCTCTCTCCCCGAGAAGTATCCAGCTGTAAAATACAGGCTGACTGGCTTGGCTGGGCGAGATGCTTTAGATTAGCGACGTTGCGGACCAGCAAACGTTAACCTGAATGTGTCAAGACATCTTTATCATCAAACGGTGGAAGAGAACCCCTTCCAACACTATAGGATGGTGGATCTCATACACTGTGCCATGCAATGGTCTCGGCTCAAGTTCCTCTTCGTCGAGAGAAACGCTGACGAAGGCTGTGTGCTGAAACGCATCCTTTTGTACCATTCTGCTGTTCATGCGTTAAAAGATAGGCACGATTAAAAAAGGGGAACGCACCCGTTACCAGAATTCACACATGTTCTTCCTGCACCCCCAGGACAGTTCAGTCAGTATCTGTGAACACGCACCACTCTCTCCTAAAGCTAGAAATCATAAGAGAACCCTCCCGGAACCCTCCAAACTGGGATGTAAAATCTGGGGCTGTTCCATTGACAATGAATGGGGCTCTGACTTAATTAGGCCATAACATGTTTGTGTGAGCTCATACACACAAATTAGGTTTTAATTTTGGTTCAGACCTTCTAGCAATGCTAGAATATCAACCTCATTTGGGTATAAGAGCTCACACAAACATTTTATGGCCTCATAAATTCAGAGCCCCCTTCATCGTCTATGAAGCAGCCCCAGATTTTACATCCTTGTGACATCAACGATTAGAGGGTTGTTCTAGCTTTAGGAGAGACTGGTGCATGTCACAAATACTGACTGAGCTGTCCCAGGGCACAGGAAGAACATATGTGAATTTTAAAATGGATGGTATTCCCCTTTAAGGACATTATCAGTGGTCACTGCTGGTATCCTCCTCCAATACTGCACTGTCAAGACTGTGCACCCAGTTAGAGACTATTCTAAAAGTTTGAGCCATGCTCACACCCACCATAATTACTAAGATCAAGTGAGCCTAGAGATTAAGCCAAAATTCTAGGGAAGATCCTAATCAATTCTGTTTTATGATCAAGCCTATGATCATACATTTTGCCTCCAGATTAATGCACCTGGGAGGTGCATTGTGTTTGATCACAGCCTTATGTGACACTGAAGTATTTAATAATTTGTGTAATTTGCTCTGAGCAATGAATAATTTGGTGTTCCTCTGAAATTTGTGTTTCACTGAAGTGACCGTGGCTCCAAGAGGGATGAAAACCACTGAAAGGGAGTTCTGAAATGTAATACTTGTGGGCTTATTATGAGGATTATAATAAAGGATGTACAGATAGGAACATTTTGTTAAGATAGCGAAAAGCAACAGTGATGACCAATTAAGAAATTCTTGATCAATCGATTCTGTGTTATGGCTGATTACCAATATTTAAAGACATAGGATTTGGTCTAAATAAAAAATAAACGTTCCTACAGTAATCCAATTTTGTGACAAAACAAAATTTTTTTAATTAAAATAAGAAAACAAACATTTGGCTGCATGTCTACTAGGGCTGCTCAATTATGGAAAAAATCATAATCACTATCATTTTGGTCAATATTGAGATCATGACTACTTAAGAGGACTACTCATTGTTATTGTTCCTCGTCGGACTCCTTGAAAACAAAGTGTTTCCAAACAGCTGAATTAGTTTTACCTTTCTTGTTGACCAAAGGGCTCTCTTTCCGTCATCTTGGCTCGAGCTTAACTAAACATGCCGCAGCCTGGCTGAGAGTGAGTTTGGGCTTTTAGAGAGGGGAGAAAGCGCACGGCACCGCTGTAAAGGAAAGGGACCGTGCGCTGGATTTACAACACAAGACAAAACTAGTGCATCGTTTAATCGCTTTATCTCGATTACCTTGTTTTCATAATTGTTGGAAGCCATAATTGTAATTGAAAATAAAATGTGATTAATTGAGCAGCCATAATATCTACTGCTTCTTGCTGCCTGGATATGTGCTTTAACTTGAGCACTGCATCCATTATCTTTATGCAATGATCTAGTGGCAAAGACCAGTGCTGTAAACTAAAAGGATAGCTGCATACTGTATGTGTACAAAGTGTTGTGTCAGTCGGATGTAAAGTGTACAAGAAATGGCTTTTCAAAGTTGTACATTTTGACTGACCCTGGCCAAGTCCCCATTTTGTCATAATCTGGCCCTTAGGTCATGGCAAAAACGGGAAGAGACAGCAAAATGCCAAGACAGATAGGCTATTTATTGTAATAAAGAACATAAATTGAAAGTTTACCGTGGTTGTGAGGTGTGTTTATCAGTAACATCAGTAGTGTTCGAGTGGATGTGTGTGGAGGTGTGTATATCAGTAACATCAGTAGTGTTCGAGTGGATGTGTGTGGAGGTGTGTATATCAGTAACATCAGTAGTGTTCGAGTGGATGTGTGTGGAGGTGTGTTTATCAGTAACATCAGTAGTGTTCGAGTGGATATGTGTGGATAGTGTGGGGTGAAGTGTTGTAGAGCAAAAATATATCATAGGTCAAACAAAGCCAAAGGGTTGTAGGCGCTGGTAGGGAAGACCGGGGCAGCCACACTGGAAGCTGGGACTTTTACATCCTGCAGAGCACTGGGCCCAGCTGCTCCCAATCTGGATGGACACTGCAATCAGCTCCTCTGGCACCTCAAAGGAAACATAAGGTAACCGACACAGCACATACAAGCAGTCTAAGCTGTATGTGCATCATACCAATTGTCGTGCCACCATTTGGCCAACAGTGCAATTTGGTGTGAGGCACTGTCAAACCAATATCTCTGCACACCTTTTCCCCATCATGGAGGATCTTTCTAAAATTCAAGTGGATGTGGTGGTCAGATGGTTCACACATTCGTCCCTGGACGCCACACAACCGGTTTTGTGAGAATCGGATGGACAACCCAGGAGTACTCGGAGTTTAAGTTATTTAAAAAAAATTTTTAAGCAAGATAGCGGAAAATCCAATATAGGACATGGGATACTGGCAAAGTTGTACACCAAGGATAACTGTATTTGTGTACAAAGTCTCCTGTCAATTGGACTTATGGTGTACAAGTTATGGCTTTTCAAAGTTTGATGCCACCATCTGGCCAATTGGTGTGATATTTGTTGTGATGCATTGGCACACCGATATCTTGTGGCAAATTGCATGTCTCTATCATGTACTATGTCATGACCGCCGTCAGGGCGATGGACCGAGCGACAGACAGACAGACCGACCAACCAACATGCAGACTGACGTATACTAGCTGCTTGGTCGCAGCTACAAATCGGTGCAGCTAAACAGAGAAATAATCACTGGTTCTTCACATATACCCAGTTCTGCTCATCAGACCAATGCCAATGAAAAAGAAATCGTCATCATCGGCCAGTACCGATATGGTCGCAGATATATCGTACATTCCTATATTTTACTTTCAAAATGCAATCCTTGTATATTTTGTAATACAAATCCTTGTAATACAAATTAAGGATTACAGGTAATTCATTGGATTAATCCAGCTCAGTAATATGATCTGATAACTAAATTGGTTTAATTTGCATCCAGAAACTATAGAATAGACAGAAGTTCATGGAGAAATGTATTCCAGTTTACAGACTGCAATATAACATCTACAACCAAAATAAACCATTATTTCAACTTTCATAATCAAAATGCTTCTTTTCTTTTCAAACACGAATAATGCCCGATTTTATCAAAAGTATCTAGGCTATAATCTGATGATTGTAACTACTAACCAATTACATTTTATGTATCAGATTGTAATTTTGTAATGTATATTCCCTTACTTCCCAGTCATGACTGACGGAAATCATGGTGACATTTCTTCCATCCTTTCATCATCGTGAGCTGATCCCACACAAGGAATCGATCCCACAACCTGCTGCTCAAAGGGATGTGATCAGGACAACGTGGGAAACATAAATCATACATTTGCATTGGAAGTACCATAGACACTTGTTTTTTCAGGACGCTTGCTCATCTGAACCACTTGAAATATTGACATGAGCAAACATGAAATATCAGACTTAAACTGAAACATGTATTCTGAAATCTCTCTCTCTCTCTCTCTCTCATGTTGATAAATCTTGCTACCAGGTGGGTATCATCTATGCATTAATCATCTTAGCAAGGCTCCATCCTGCTGCTTCTGGTCAATGCACTATGGGTGGTAAGCGAGAGAGAGAGAGAGAGAGAGAGAGAAAGAGAGTGGGGGGGAAGAGAGAGAAACAGCAGTGCGTCGGGTAGTATTGGATCGTGAGAATGGGGTGGTTGAGGCAGCATCCGCCTGGCTGAGTCTCATCAGGGGACAACGGATTCAGAGTCTAGAGACAGCTGCTGAGGAGTGTGTGTGTGTGTGTGTGTGTGTGTGTGTGTGTGTGTGTGTGCGTTACAGTTAGGGCTGGGTGATATGTCTATACTCATATCACATATGTTTCTTATTTTTGACAGTATAACAGTATTTGTTTTTTTCCCCATTGTGGTGTGACTTTTTATTAACGTCTTTAAATTAAATAATAATTAAACTGTCAAGGTACGACTTTCATTCAAAATGGTCCATCGTCACTCAAATCCCATCAATTCTTTATAATCCTGCAGCAATGTGCACTTAAAAAAAAAAAAACTATTGGATTACAACTAAAAACCAATAACACATTGTAAAAATGCAAACCTTTGTGAGGATTCATACTGGTATACCTTTAAAGACATTATACCTCCAAGCAGGTATGGATATGTCACAGGTAGGGCTGCAAAAGAGTTAATAGATAGGAGAAAGCCTGAACAATAATAATGATGATGATAATAATAATAATAATAATAATAATACTGCCTACAAGCTTGCTTCACACAGTTCACTGTCGAGCCATCCCCTGTAGATGAATTAGCCTACATTCTGAAGACGGGAAGCAATAAAGCTGGCAGGCGCTCGGGGGAAAGCATATTACCGAAACAATAAAGGCTGCTTACACTAATTACTGCTATCTATGCTCCCCAGCCGTTTGTTTGCAGAGTGATTTATAACCCAACAACAGCCTTAAAGCGATATTTCACTTTGGTAGAACACTTACAGTATTAAAAGGGTATGTTCAGAATTTTGGATACTTAAGTCCTTTCCTACTCATCGACGATGTTGTCAATCGATACAGTCCTCTCTCTGCTCAATCTTTTCTGCGCCTCATACTTGACACCAAGATCCTGCTAGCTAGTCACAAAAGTAATGTAAAGTAATGGGGCCACTCTTCAGTCTGTATAAAAAGCTCTTCAACATACACCACAGTGCGCCAAATGCAAACAAAAGGCTGTGTAAGTCTGTCGGGGCTAAATCGAGTGTGTCCCCATGGTGCAGCGTCACTAGAGAAGTCATAGGTTCAGTGTCTTGCTCAAGGGCACTTAGGCAGTGATACCAGATATGGGACAAGCCACCCTCCAGTTGCCAGCTCAGAGAGTCTTTGTTTTTTTTTCCATTCACTTGTATTCACAGTAGTATGTGCTTTGAGTAGCTAATCTAAAGATAATACTCCTCGCACATCCAAACTACTGTGACACAGATGTGGATAAACATGTTAGAGTCCACAGTCGTATTTATTTATTTATTATTTTTTAGACGCAAAGCACCTCTATAACCGGCAATGTCACTCACTCGCTCGCTCACTCACTCATTCGGTCATTCACTCACACTTAGCCACTCTGCCCCTAGTGGTGGCTCACAGGCATGGCAGCATGCTTCACATCTATGACACTGTGTGTCCTTATTCTATGAGGTAGTTAGGGGCTGGACAATGGAATGGACAGAAATATCAAGATATTCAGGGTGACTTTTTCACATTTCAATATATATCATGATATCTGCTTGGGTATGGAAAATCACGTGTTTGATAATACTGGAGTGCATGGAGATGGAAAGTGTGACACAGTATTAAACTAAACTGAAAACCTAATGTCAAATATTTCATAGATTTGACTTAATATTTGCCTTTTATCATTAATTTAGACAACAACAAAAATGTGTGTATCATGATTCACAATATGAAAAAAGAAAACACTGTATGATAATGCAGATAGATAAATAAAAATATAGATATATTGCCCAGCCATAGAAGTAGTTTGCAGTGCAGGAGGATCTGAATAACAGAGGGGGGCTACGGATCCCCAAGGCAACTATTGCCAATGTGGTTGACCCTTCATGAACTTGTAAGTGTACTGAATAATGTAACTGTTCTACCAAGGAGAAATATCGGTTTGAGACTGCAGGGGAGCATGGAGGCTCAGCAGGCAAAGGTTGTGGGTTATATTCCAGCTGACAACCTGCGTTACATGGCATTCCCTCTCCCGTCTCTCCCATTTGACCTGTCATCCTATACTGCAGGCTATATCATCAAATAATGCCATTAATTGGCATACAAAAAAATACCCCAAAGATTACAACAAAAAAGGGGGGGAGACTTTATCTGCAGGACTGGGATATTAAATACATTATCAATATGACACTGTAGTGAGTGTGTGAGTGTATTATCTATGGAAATAATTCTGAGAACAAACGTGTGCGCGCACAGGCGCACAGACACACACTTAAACTTCATTCATGTGTTCAAACAAAAGTCATAATTTTCCATTTGCAATAGCAGGTAAAAGACAATGCTGCTGGTTTTGAAGGCTGCAGCACGCAGAATAGGCTGCATAGCTAGTTTGTCATAGACTACAATACACTACCCCTCAACCTCATCACGCCCCGCCAGAGAGAAAGCAGTTGAGGAAACCTATGACTCATACAGCCTACGTTACTGGTGATGGTGAAAACATTAAGAATCACGGAAACGTACCACGCCAGCATAATAACAAAAGAAACACACTAACCAAAATATGTAACGACGACTGATGTTCTACCTGTCGTTAAAGTCGTTTTGTACTTACGTGAACGTTATAAAAACAAACTCAAATCTTCGCAGGTGTCTGCTGCCTAGCCCATTCGTCTCCTCCTCCGAGGCGTTGCATCTTCACTGCCTTATGGTCGGAAGAATAAAAGAAACAGAAACAGTCAAACATCCCGAACAATGTTGAAAATAACTGCGGCGGTATTCAATGAAGCAAGTGCTTGATCGTTAAAATGTGACAGATACTTGGATATACCTTTGAAAAGCTAGTTAATCTGCTAGATGTTGCCTCGTTTCCTTGAGGGAGGATGGCTGACACTTGTACGTGTATGGCTACACAGTTGTTCAAGCGTGACTGAATTGTGTTACCCAGCTGGGTCCTAGTGCCCTTGATTTCCCCCGTAAGCTGTCGTTTCGACATTCAACAGGTGGGGGCCCCAATTTTACTTGTTTCCTTGGGTGACTGAGTAAAGGTTATTGTAGAATAGAATCGACCAGAATAACATGATAAGCTATATATGTACTTCCAGGACAAGAGTGTGTGTGTGTGTGTGTGTGTGTGTGTGTGTGTGTGTGTGTGTGTGTGTGAGAGAGAGAGAGAGAGAGAGAGAGAGAGAGAGAGAGGGGGGGGGTTGG
>OMKL01141090.1:0-14579 GCA_900302295.1 Parasudis fraserbrunneri | reverse complement strand
CTTGCATTGTTATATATATTATATATATATATATATATATATATATAGGTATATGTGTATACATATGGATGTATCCTGTATGGATGTCTTTCATGTAGATAATATGTTGTGGATGTATACTGTATTTATGTGAGGCACTGTACAGTCTGTGGCAACAAATTTTGAAGGACCAGTGCAGAATCTACAGTATCTACCATTAAAATTTAGCCCGCTAGAGCCCATGAAAGATGGCAATATCGGCTGTAAAAACAGCCAATATCGGTCAACCACTAATTTCAACCAATCTAGATTCTATGCCAGCATTTTTCTAACTTTTTGGATTCAGGGACCAGAACTAGCACTGCCAAGTTCAGGAACTAGTTGGAGGTGAAAATGGACTTTTACGTCTGGTTGATTCATGACTCTGAATGTACTATACAGGTATGAACTAAATCCAAAGCATGCAAAAAATAAAAATAAAAAGTGACAATTGCATTTTTTTGTATTAATATAAAAAGATTCTCCTCTGTTCATAGAAACTGCAACAATTTGTTGCTGACCCATCCAGTAATTGAAGAAAAGCATACATACAAATTACATACAAATTCCATCCAATAAAATATGATAACTGATTTTAAAACAATCCCAAGGCCCATGCTCCTATCACCTAAAACTTTATTTTCATTGGTCCTCAACAATGAGTAAAGGCCAACAACAACGCCATTGTCATTGGTTAATGCCCAAGACCCTCCCGATGTTAAGTCCCGCCCCATCATCTTTGTTTGATTTGTCAAACTATGGAATCAAAACCTGCCCTGGTTGCGGTTTCATGTGGTCTTTAAAACCAATAGACGATAGCTCACTTTAATGTCAGATAATTGTCCCCAGGGTCTACTCAGCAACTTCCCAAGGTCCTCAGCCCGAGTCTGAGAAACGCTGCCCTATGGCATCAGTGAGTGTGTACACATGCACATTCATATTCCAAATACAACCAATAACATCCCTGTTAAGGTCTTAATGCAGGATAAGGTACTGCCAATGCATTTTCGTATCTTGACTACCCAGACCACAAAACCCCACAGTAACAGAGATATGGTGTTTATATGCCTATTGCCCAAGTATCCCAGCTAATATTATCATTTCCCAGCGATCACATTTGGGTTACTCTTTGTCGGAACATTAAGCGTGTCCCCGCTATTATAAATGGGACATGGTATTTACATGTGGCAACTCCAAAGACGGAAAACATGCGTATCCCAAATAAAGTCAGAATATGAATGTGCATGTAAACACACGCATTGCGAGATGGGTGTTCCCCCTAAAGAGAGAGTAGTTTCCCTCTCGATGCTCACACCCACAACCACCATCTTGTCTAAAGCAACTGTCTGTTTCCATCTTTACATTCAATAGGCCTTGCAGTGGGTTTTTCAGCTGCCCCTTGGGGACCCATGGGGAAGTGAGAGCTTCCCAGGGAAAGAGAGAGTACAGTACAATACTACCGCCTGTGTCTACGCTACAACCTCTGTGTCGATACGGTGACGTCATGAAACTCTTGTTTCTCTGTTTCTGTTTACATTCAGGGGAAAGGAGTGAGGGATCATGTTGTATTTTTATGATTGCTTTTCCAAAAGAGAACATGCATTCCAACCATTTCAAACTATTTTTTCCTTTTCTTTACTGAAACATGGTACCATTACTGATAAAAAAAACAACGTAATAAGTAAATACGTAAATAGTTTGAGAATGCACTGGTAGGATTCGATCCCTAGACCAGTTGGGAAATGTTTGTTTCCCATGTTGAGGATTCTAATGAGGATTCTAATGAGGATTCTAATGAGGATTCTCAACAGCCCAGAGACAGTTTCCGTGTCTGAAAACCCCTGCAGTGGGTTCTTTTCAGTATGAAGGTTCAGTATTCTTAACTTTTTTTGGGGGTACCCATTCAGTAGTCTTTTAATCACTGGATGTCTACCATCGTCCTGGCTTTATTCAGTATGCTTAGCATGGTTACTTGCAGGAAGTGGATTTATACTTAACTCCCAAAAATGGCAATAAAAGGCATGACTTCGCTGACATACTGTACTCTACAACCAAAACAATTATGGTAGCGGCCAATTTAAACCCTGCACCTTTCAAGTGTAAGTAGATTAATGACGGTTTACTTTCGTCTGTTCATCATGATGCAAAGACCAAGTTAGATTCTGCATATTGCTACTGTTGACACTTGACACTCATAATATGCAATGGTTTTTTTTGTTGTTGTTTTTTTCATGACAAGGGGCTGGCCAAAAACGTAACTTCCCTATTGAACAGTAGGTTCTAAAAGCATAAAGTGTAGGTAGTTGGGTTAGTAGCTTCTGTCTGATGGTGTAGGTACTGAGGGATTTCAGATGCAGCCCATCTCTGGGTACACAAGCTAGGCTTGACAAAGGTACCATTGTAGCAGTGTGTGCTCTGAAAAATAAATGAATGTAATAAAAAAGGACTAGGTCGTCATGTGCAAAATGAGATTCAAAGTAGGGACCTGCATTTTCAGTTATTTTAACAGAATGTGATCCTACATTTCTTTCCTCAGCTCCCTATTCTCCCTCCTCAATTTAGGAGCACATGTGCTCATTGGAAGAACATGGCCCTGCACAGGTGTGGGTTTTGAGCACATACAGTAATTGCCAGGCTAAGTGGAAGGGTTTTGACCACATACAGTACACCCCAGCTTAGTAGAAGGGTTTTGATCACAGACAGGACACCCACCCCAGGCTTAGTGGAGGGGTTGTGACCACATACAGTACTCCCCAGGCTTGGTGGAAGGGTTTTAACCACTGGCAGCACTCCCCAGGTTCGGTGGAGGGGTTTTGACCACATACAGTACCCCAGGCTCAGTGGAAGGGTTTTGATCACATATAGTACACCTCAGCTTAGTAGAGGGGCTTTGACCACAGACAGTACTCCCCAGGCTTAGTGGAAGGGTTTTGACCACAGACAGTATTCCCCAGGCTTAGTGGGAGGGTTTTGACCACAGACAGTACTCCCCAGGCTTAGTGGGAGGGTTTTGACCACAGACAGTACTCCCCAGGCTTAGTAGAAGGGTTTTGACCACATACAGTACACCCACCCCAGGCTTAGTGGAGGGGTTTTGACCACAGACAGTACTCTCCAGGCTCGGTAGAGGGGTTTTGACCACATACAGTACCCCAGGCTCAGTGGAAGGGTTTTGATCACATACAGTACACCCCAGCTTAGTAGAAGGGCTTTGACCACAGACAGTACTCCCTTGGCTTAGTGGAAGGGTTTTGGCCACAGACACTACTCCCCAGGCTTAGTAGAAGGGTTTTGACCACAGACAGTACTCCCCAGGCTTAGTGGAAGGGTTTTGACCACAGACAGTACTCCCCAGGCTTAGTGGAAGGGTTTTGACCACAGACAGTACTCCCCAGGCTTAGTGGAAGAGTCAACTCTTACCTGTCCGCAGTGTACTGGTTTGGGGCATTGGGGTGAAGTTTTGAAAATCCCATAGTGGATCCATCATCTCAAGAAGCTGCAAGACACACACAAAGACACAAAACTTAAGGACATGGATTTAAAGTAGCACAATGTGTGGCACGATATAATGAGGCTTTGTCCATAATGCCAACACTGGCGATTCAGACATTTTCAAGGGAATTTAGCAGTTAATCACCATATTGCACAAAGTGTAATTAGGAATTTATTTCCTTCACAGATCCCTCTGACACACACTCACCAGAGGGATCAGAGTAAAGGTTTAGCCATCTGCAGCGCACCTAAAGCAGGCAGGGTTCAGTGCCTTGCTCAAGGACACAAGAATACCAGTGTGATTGAGTAGTCTAATTCTTTCCAAATTTGAGAATAAACATTACAATTATTTCAAACATTTTAAATTTACATCATATATACATATGTAATTAATCATTAAAAATATTAGAATAAATTGTCTATATCTCTTAGGATTATGTTATTGATTACAGTGTTAAGCAGGTAATCAGCAGTGGATTACATTTGGAAAGCAACCTTCCAAACCCTGCTGCTTAGTGATGTAATGGAATAGGCTATAGGCTCAGGGCCATTACCTGATGGTGACTTGACAGGTAGGGATCCTCTCCAGCCATGGTGTCTGCAAAGGACATAAAGGGTTAGGCCTCCATACTTACAATGGAAATATACTATTGATTACAATGTCTTAGAACAGTGTCTGAGCCATTAAAATTGTGACCTATTATTTGTGTAACATATCATATGACGCTGCTGTCAAAAATGAATGATGGATAACTCATAATGGATGCTGGTCTGATGCCAAGTCTGCCCAGTGCCACTTGTTGCCGCTTGGCATCGTGAACGCCTGCACGTGAACGCGCTCTGTCTATATGCTGGGGTTAGCTAGCGACACTGGCTAGTTGCACCCTTGCAACGTTTTGTTGTCGACCTCACTAAAACAAACGTCAACACAATAAACATACTGTGATTTTACACCGGAAGCCTGGGGATGTTATTTGTTCGTTTTCTGCCGTTTGTTGCCTGTGGTGCACCTTGTCATTGCAAAGGTTATCCAGTCTGCTAGGAAGCTGGCTAACAGGCTAACGTTAGCTAAAAATAAGGAAGTGAACAGCAACAAAGCAAGTTGGCAAGAAACAACTGATCACGGTAACGTTGGCTAAGCTGGGAAAGAATATTGTTACCAGTTTGAAATAACACAACAAAATACAGCAAGTGCCTTACCGAGTCAGCAAGGTCGCAAGTCGTATTCCTTTGTCAACATGAAATTAACTGACAGTCCCCAGTCCAGTTCAATGTAGTTGGTTTCTGCACATCATTGCGCCATGGCCATGCTGCTATGGTACATTCATTAACACTAGCTAGCTAGCTGTGTCTAATTTAACAGCGGCATGGCGTGTTACGATAACCTCACTACAGTTTACAGCTCCAACACAATTTACTCCAGGTGATAAAAGCGAAATTAGTCAAAGTGCAAGCAACAAAAGACAGCCGGTGACATCAACTTCAGACAGTTGTTAAAAAAAATTTGACTTCCCCACTGGAAATTCCCAGTGACGTAGCTGACGCAGGGTAACTTGTGAATCTGTTTGCATCTGCCCCCTCGCGCCCGTTTCGAGCATTGGCCCGCTTTGCTAAATAAACCCTTCCCCTGATTCAAGCTCAGTGATGGTTGAAATCCATACTCGGTGAAAGTAGAAATGTCCCAATAAAAGTTGTTCATTCAATATTCTACTCAAGTATTTAAGTAGACCTATTTGCTCCTTGTTGTAGACTACTGTATACTGTGTATTTATCCTTAATCACCTCAGCCATGGAGGTTAGCTATGTTTTCGCCCCCATTTGTTCGTCTGTTTGTCTGTGAACAAGATATCTTGAAAAGTGATGGCCAGAATGTCATCAAATTTGCTGTGAATATTCATCTCAGATTTTGGTGACCCCTTCCCTCTAGCGCCACCATCAGGCCAAACCTAAAAATTTAAACTGATGGTATATCTCCTGACCCATTAGTCATATAGTCACAAAATTGAATGTGAACATTCAAGATCCCTAAAGGAAGAACCCTGTTGATTTTGGCGACCCCATGACCTCTCCTCTAGTGCCACCATCAGGCCAAACTTAAAATTCCAAATGAGTGTATCTCCTGACCCATTATCGTGTCACAAAAATGACACCCAGAAATGCGGTTCCTCATGGACAACACATTTAAGTCTGCTATATTGGCCACTCTACTGAGTGCATTCTTCTAGTTTGTACTAAAGTACCCATGCGGCCATCATATTGCTGTGTTTGGGAGGATTCAGTCCTTGAAGCATTGACCTCTAAAGGTTAGTCTGTTGAATAGGTTGGTGGTCCACCCGCACTACATTTCTTTGGTTCAGACTTTGAAACTGTGGCATTTCATTTAGTTACCGCACATTTAGCATGAAACAGTATTCCTTCATAGTAACTGCAGGTGCATGATCAGAGTAAAAAGCTGATTATTTGCTTTGAAATGTAGTGGAGTAAAAGTAGTCTCTTAAATTAAATGCTTGAGTAAAATACAAGTACCTAGAAAATATACTTACAGTAAATATAGTACTTGGACAGACTAACTAGACACACTGACTCTGGCCATTGTTTTAAACAAGGACACACAACGAGACAGAACCACTGCACCAATTGTAAATGCTTGTTTCTACAATGTTAAAATAAGCAGGGTCTGGATCTATGTTTCTGATTGGCTAGTAAGCGTCACGTGACCTCCATTTTGCGGGGTAAATCACACGATCTATCCTGCTTGGGACCGCATTTTTCTGTATCAATGCGCCTTCCAATCAATTGTCTTTTTTTTAAAAATTGAAATACTTTATTATACCGTGGGGAAATTCGTTTTTTTCATAATTTCTAGTAGTCTTAATTGTTGTAGAAAAGCAATTAACCCCTCGAGGAAGGGGTGAATGGGTGGATTTACGCCCGGTTGTAAGTCTAAATCCCTCGGCTGCGCCTCGGGATCCGACTATACAACCGGGCGTAAATCCACCCATTTACCCCTTCCTCTTGGGGTTAATTGCTTTAGTCTATATGGAGAACAGGATCCCTGCCTGAAGCCTAGTCAGCATAATATATCCCTTGGTCAGGGGAAGTTCCCTTTGGCTGTCTGGTAGATGTTTGAAAGCGAGAGACCCTGGTTCAAATACAGGCATGTTACATTTATACCTGTAATAATATCAATACCATTTATCTCCCATACAGTTCTAAGTTACTCAGCCACCCACAATAAAGAAAATCATACAGGACACAAAAATAGATGTCCCATTTCTAATTTTATTATGATTAGACACGTTTTGTTACATTTTATCTTAATATATCTTTTGATTTAGTTATTTAAACATATATACTGTATTTTAGATTTAGTTATTCCAACATTCATAGTAAACCAAACAAGACACCTAAAAGCATCTGTAAAACAATACAATTAGTGCAATTTACAGTTAAAACTTTACAGTTCAAACTAAAAACAGCTTTTGTCTGCAAAAATATACATATCTATTTAGTTTAACATTAGACTTCAATAAAGACTCAAGTAAAAACATAAAATACCTTCAATTACAAGAGAAAGAAAAAAAAAAGATAACTGACAACAAAAGTAATCTAGAGGCACATTAGCTCAAACATGGTCTAGAAATGCCTAGATTAAGATATCCAAATCTGCACCAGCAGGAGTCAAAAACACACATACATAAACACACGTGTTAAACATTTTTTGACACACATTAGGTCATACGTCTGAGGTTCTAGAAGCACTTCCATGAGGCACTACGTGGAGTTTAGGCCAAAAACACCACATGACAAACTCTGGCCTTAACATTTAAAAAAAAAAAAAAAAAAAACATGGAGGGATGGAGGTAGGGGGTTGGGATGGGGGTTGTCCGACACCTATAGGCACAACTGATGCAGAGTGGCGGCACACTTACTAATCGGTATGCAACATTCAACAAAAAATGGTACCTTTTGGCATTGTTATGCAGTTCTACTTCACACAGGCTGTGCCCTCCAATGGGCTCGACTGACTTGCCCAATCATACAACTGATATGGCACACTCGTACTTTTGGACAAGCCAATAGCCCCTACAACTAGAGTTACCAAGCAAACAATCGTTCTCATTGTGGTAATATTTGAGGAGAAATGTGAGGAAAAAGAAATTGGCACTTGGTAAGGGTAAACATGGTGATTATGTTGTGGGCGACCGTGATCAAAACCTGTGGCTGTGTGTTGCATTTGCCTGCAACTAGGGCTGGGTGATATGAAAGAAATTCATATCACGATAATCTGGAATTTTTTCAATATCAGTACATACTACATCACGATATCTGTTCACATAAGCAAAATCACAAAATATTTGATCCAACTGCTGTTCATCGCATTGAACTGCATGATAGTGTAAAGTGTGATACCAAGCCAAAACTCTTATTTTCAAATAAGATCCCCTCAAATACTGAAGATTTCATTTTGAGAGAAATTTGAGGTAATATGTGGTTATCATTCTTTTAGATGACAGAATTGTGCTCAACAATATCACGATAATTTCATCACAACATGATCCTGATATGATACGATAAACGACAATATTGAATAATCACCCAACCCCACCTGCAACCAAATATGTAAGGTGTAAAAATCACCTGACCCATGTATTTTTCATTGGTGTGTGGATATTCTCAAAGTATTTCCAGTACTGTCTTTGGAGTGAATGACTAAAAGTGGTACACTTGCTGGCAAAATCCTCTGTGCTTTTGGAGTTTGGAGGAATCAAAACGCTATGGCATAACAGCAAATGATTACAACAGACTGCCTCTTTACAATGAGCACAGCAGAACAACGCTGACCATACATTATTAAGGACAGATATAACAGAGATACACATGGTTGTAAAAACACAATACTCACCTATACATGGAAGCTGAAATATAGTACTTCATGCATGGAATAAACATTGTGACGGTATCTCATATCTACACAGTTTAAAATACTAACTTGGCTACATCCAATTCTATAATTTGTACACATGGTGTCAACTAACTATACACAACATAATAACTGCATCTCAACAGCCATACATAGATCCATACACCTCATCTCTTTACCCTAATGACCACAACTCTCTGGACTTAGCAGGTCTAAGTGCTTAATTGAAAACCCTGTCCAAGCATTCGTATAGCAGCGGCCGTGGAGTGGAAGAGATGAGGAGAGAAAAGGATTAAAGGACATGGAATACAGCTGATGGAAATCACTACAGTGTATTAAATTTGGCCACAAAGACCACAAGTCTCAGATAACCCTGTCCATTCAAAGCCAGCAGCCCTCAGTGCACCTTTGAATTATTGAGCTCATTAGAGGCAGTCATCAAGTTTGAAAGAAATTAACCAATTTAAAGGGATACTTGGACAATTCAAATTTTAGTTTGTTTCTATTCATTCCATTTTCTTCACCAGGCATCTGTTACAATGTAGGGAGAAAAGTTTGTCTTGTCTTGTTAGCAATGTTGGCATTCCTCAGTGAAAACAATTACAGGGTTCCCATACATTTTTACAAATCAAATTTCATGACTTTTCCATGACTATTCCATGATATTTAGCGTAATGACCAATTATCATTCAGTATTCATAGTAAAACCATATACCATTTGTTGTATAGATGCTTTAAATGTTCAAGGTCTTGTTATGGAAAGCTACAATGATCACTTTTGATTTATGTAATCCGGGTTGTTATTTTGGGGTTGTTATTCTGTCAAAGGTAACTATATCTATTTGCAGCCAAACCGGAAATTACAGACTTGACTGGTTGAAAAAGCAAACAAAAAAAACAACACATTTTGAACAACTTTCCATGATATTTCCAGGCCGGTAAAACAAAATTTTCTAATTCCATGACCTTTCCAGGTTTTACATGACCGTAAAGATCCTGACAACGGACAGTGCTACAAGCTAACAAGCTATCAGTGCTCCTTGAATGTACTAAAAATATTTCAATATGAGATGTGTCTCCAATGGGTAGATGAGGGACAGCTTAACAGCACAGGGTTACCCTGCCACAGATGCTATGTGCACAACAACAGAGGCCAATTAAGTCAAGTGTGCATACATGAAAATCTGGATATTGCAGTACTATCTTTATGTTTCTCCATAAATGTTCCATGACACTTACTCAAGCTTTGAAGTATTGTAGAGAAGTTTGTAATTCAGGAACAATAAATAAAATGGACTTAGCACTTGTTTTTAAGGAAGTAACATTCTCTTTCATTTGAAGCTCTTTGGTTTTATTGAGGAATACCAACAATGCTAACAAGAGGTTTTTGGTCAACTGAAGTGCCTACATTTGCACTTGAACTGTATTTTAAGATTGTTGCCTGTACTACCTGCACAGGGACCACTTGAATTTCCCTATCTGGGATAATAAAGTTCACCTTGATCTTGAAGCACAAATACAAAAAAGTGCCTGATGGAGAACAGACTAAAAATAGATAATGTCAAGGTATCCCTTTATGTAAAAAAAAAATAAAATACAAACAATGCAGCTACTTGGCCTACTGTAACTCTGCAAAGTAGAAAAAAATTCATTTCTGACACATCAATCAAAACCTGGGTTAGAGGCTTTGACTAAAGAGGGTCCTTGGACTGAAAGTAGAGCATTGGATACAAACATACTGTTACATACCAGCACCAAGTAACAACAAAGGGACTCAATTTACGTAAAACTTGGAATAAACATAAAAACGCTACAACCCAAGTACGTTAATCAAATACTGTTGTGGCTACATCGCGAGCTAGGATCCAAAAACGAGATCCTTCATGTAATATTATTGAGCCGTCATTAACACGATTGCATTTATTTTTTGAAGTTCTGTGTCACCCGGAATGTAGACGAAGTGCCTCCTTCGCGGAAGTCCATTATGTCTTTAAGACTTTCAAGTCAAGATGGAGAACAGCAATAAAATCTCCTCTTTATAGTTTACACTGAATAAAGGAGTGCTTGCATGGGAACGGTACAAACAGTGAAAATACCATTTCTACCACAGACTAAACATAATCTAGGCAAAGTGTACAGGACCACAACTACCAGCAAGCCATTTAATACTAGATTTACAAGCTTCACTAGTTTAGAGTGCATGTTTCGACAAGTTGTGGTGTGTGTATATGGTGTTTTTATTTGTAATCTACCAGTGCACCACTCTACAGCAAACTGCTATGCTAAAATAAGCAGCAGAAATGACCGAGGCAAGGTATGGAGTGAGACTATCAAGTCAAGAGTCCATTGCAACAACCTGTAGTTGACATTGCTGTAACCCCCTACACCTACCATAGACTTGCGATAACAGTACAAAATGTATTTGCAAGGCGTCAAGTCTATCGGAGTACATATCCCATGGTGAGGAATACTGCTTGAAGAGAAAATGAAGACATGAGGTACATAGTAACTACATGAGTTTGCAGTATGCTCTTGAGAACATTAAAGGGCATATGGAATTTTTTCCTCACCAGGCACTTGTCACTGTGTGTGTGTGTGTGTGTGTGTGTGGGGGGGGGGACTACAGTAAAAAGAAAAGAAAGGTTAACATTCCACATTGAAAAGCAATGGATACCTTTAGCTTCAAGCTAGCTTTCAGCTCATTATTTTCAACGTGGAATGCCAACTATGCTAACAATACATTTTAAGGGTGAAGGACAAAATCTGAAACCTTTCCTCCACAATGTGACAAGTGCCAGTTGATAATCAATTTAAAAATGTTGCTGTATCCCTTTAAGACTGAGTGATGTGTTTTTTGTTGAGACTGGTCCCTACTTGGCCCAACATATCGGCCCTACTACACTAACTAAAGCGCCACCTCTCTGCAGTCGTGGTTTGGATTTTAAATTGCGACCAACTGTTCCTGAAATGGCTACTGGCAAATAATCTGTAAAAGCCACAAAGTTGGTGTAATTCTGTCATGTTATAATCCAAGGGGACGTTATCCAACGATGATGCTGCCCATAGTCTAATATTAGAAACACAAACAGGTATGCTTAGTTTCAAGAGTCCCCAGTGATCTTTATGTGGCATGATATCATTAATAATAAAACACAAGATACGTGTGCCCTAAGGATAAGTGCTTAATAGCTGATAGCTCATTAATAGAACATTTCCATTCCATTTCCTCAGGATTCATTATCATTTCTAATCAACGTACAAATAATTTGTAACAATTGTGTTACAACGTAGAAACACAATTTACTATGTAAGTTCCAAGTGTCAAATAGTTATGATGAGTATGTGCTATTCTTCTGAAATGCCAGAGGATTTAGGAACAGTAAGGTGGAAAAAAATACCCTCCTATCTGGAAGTAAATCAAGAAACACAGAACTAAACGAGCACTAGGTGGACAACAAGAAAAACCCACAAAGCTGCTCTGCTAATCCACCTCCTCCTCCAGTCAATGCGTCACACTAGGAGCCGTCAGTGCTAGCTACAAACCATCTGAGAAGCTATATGGGTGAAAAACACAGCCTCCCCCAGCCATAGCTCTGTGTGAGCAAAATGGCGCCCCGGTACCACTGGGAAGCAGGTTGAAACAGGCGATCCCGACAGCCCAGGAGGTGTCAGTGTCCTCCGTCGCTGGATGAGGGGCTTTCAGAGCGGCTCTCCTTCAGACCTGCAGACTGCTTCTTCTGCTTGTGCTTGGACTTCCTCAGCATGCGTACCTAGAAGCATTCAGAACAGGGGCATTCATCAGGTGGTGTTTCGTCTAGAAATCACTATTTGCAGAAGTTTCTGCCAAGTAGTTTCGTGCCTCCGTTAGTTACTGTCTGAGAGACTTTTTTTAAGATGAACTCTGCTCCGCTCTCCACCTCCGCTATCCACCTCTGCTATCCACCACAGGAAATGGAAAAAAACATTGCCCCCCCCCTCCAGATACTTTTTTCAGATGCTACTGTAATCAAACACTGTTGGGTTATCTGACTTTTTCAGAGTGCTGTCAGAGTCCTAAAGACAGCGAGATTAGTGGACTGTTATGTCAATAATTCTTTTTCAAACTATCAATTTAAGTAGCAGTGGGGGTTAAGGGTAAACTTAACGCTGAATCAGTGGGGGGTTAAGGGTAAACTTAACGCTGAATCAGTGGGGGGTTAAGGGTAAACTTAACGCTGAACCAGTGGTTTGCTCACAAACCTATTGCTTAGGTTTATCACTTCCAATAATTGTTGTGGTGCAAAGATGGCTCTTAAATTGTGATATGGATGAATTGTACTGTAACAGTTCCTTATTTCTTTGTTTCTTCTTTGTGGGTTAAAACAAAAGTGATTAGCGTTTTTATTGATGTCTTGAACATCCACCGGCAATGAATCAGCTAATAGTTTAATGGTCTCACCACTAATCCACCCACCCCCACCCTCCCCCACAGGTACCTTTGGTCCAGCAGCAGAGATGATGATGTGTCCTGGGGACTGGATCCATGGCTCCCCGTCCACCTGCACAGGGATTGGCTTCGTCACCGTGATCCGCACATAGTTGCCCTGGGCGATACGGATCCCCGAGCGCAACCCGCTCTGTACCTGGCCCTGCAGCCACAGAACACACACACACAATCATTTGATTTCCACTGATGCACATACAAGACATTAGTACATTAGTGCATTCACATTAGCTGCAACTCCTTCTCTAGAGGCAACACTAACTGCTTGAGTATTATCGACTGATTGCTATACACAGACTTCATATGAGGCTTCATCTACAACCTACGCATGCCATATGACTCAGTGCAACATAAACTCGTGTCTTTTTTACATTTCTATGGTGGTAATGTTTTTCTGCACATTAAGCTTTTAGGCAGCCTGTCCCAGTGATTTTTTTTATTGCAAAAATAAATATCCGTTATTTGCATATCTGAATTAGTTTTCCTAACACTGTCTTTTCCTCACATTGGAGCTTCAGAATGGGCTGCAGGAACCTTGTTTTAGCCCATACCAGAATCTGAATCATTTGTCAAAGAAAATAAATGTAGAGGAATTTGTCTGTGCGAAATGAGGTTCACAGTGCATACCAACAAATGTCCAGTAGTGCATTAGTCCACTGTGCCATTAGGTAGCCATCCTGAATAGAATGACTTGAAGGAATTAAGCTGTTGTGTGGTATCAGCACAAAACCCACACCACTGGTAACGTCACCACCTAAGCCGCTCTAAAAGTCAGGGACTCCCCTCCCCCCTCCCCCGCCCGTAATGGCAACATATACTGTTGATTAACATATAGGATGTAGATGCAGGAGAGTTTTTCATTCATTTGTTTTGGGAGGTTCATAAGGGAGGTTTGGCTACTCACCATGTGGACCACTCCAGTCACCCCCACTATCTCCAGCATCCCGTCATCAATACGGGGCTTCCCGTAGCGTGAGTCCCCCTCCGAGCCCCACAGGTCTGCCCCAGAACCCCAGCTACATACATGTTTACACACACACACACACACAAACACACACAGGGTGGGTAAGAGATTGTAGGTTTCATTTTTATTTTTGTTTTAAAGGAAGATACAGATAACTTTATACTTGATATAAGAGGGGAAGTTGGAAAGGGGAAATGAAAATATTTCATTGCACAAAGATTAGTTAATCAAATAGCTTATATTTGTGTGTGTGTGTGTGTGTGTGTGTGTGTGTGTGCATGCCAGTCTGTGTGTGTCTTCCTACGGAAGGAAGATTAGGCCCTCTATGCTAGGCAGCACTGTGTGTGTGTGTGTGAGTGTGCGTGTGCATGCCAGTTTGTGTGTGTGTGCATGTGTGTTCCTACCTAGGGATATTGAGGAAGATGAGGCCCTCTACGCTGGGCAGCACTGTGTGTGTGTGTGTGTGTGTGTGTGCGTGCGTGTGCATGCCAGTTTGTGTGTGTGTGTGTGTGTGTGTGTGTGTGTTCCTACCTAGGGATATTGAGGAAGATGAGGCCCTCTATGCTGTGCAGCACTGTGTGTGTGTGTGTGTGTGTGTGTGTGCGTGCGTGTGCATGCCAGTTTGTGTGTGTGTGTGTGTGTTCCTACCTAGGGATATTGAGGAAGATGAGGCCCTCTATGCTGTGCAGCACTGTGTG